>PVKU01009463.1:0-61607 GCA_004027475.1 Anoura caudifer | reverse complement strand
TCTCTCTCTCTCTCTCTCTCTCTCTCTCTCTCTCTCTCTCTCTCTCTCTCTCTCTTTTCCTTTCTTTTCTTAAAGCAGGCATTTTAGCCTCTCTTGCATAACTAGTTAGGTAGAGGTGTATTCTTTTAGACTTCTTTTGTCTGGGAAGCTCCTTATTTGGCCTTCTATCTTGATTGAAAGCCTTGCTGGGTAAAGTAGTCTTGGTGGCAGGCCTTTGGTTGTCATTATTTGGAATAGTTCTTACCATTCTCTTCTGGCTTGGAGCGTTTCCATTGAGAAGTCAGCTGCTAAACTTATCGGGGCTCCCTTGTATATTACTTCCTGTTTCTCCCTTGCTGCCTTTATGATTCTCTCCTTGTCTTGGAATTTTGCCATTTTAATTATGATGTATCTTGAAGTGGACCTCTTTGGGTTCCTCTTGATTGGGACTCTCTGTGTTTCCTGGATTTGTGTGACTTTTTCTCTCATCAAATTAGGGAATTTGTTTGTCATTACTTTTTCAAACAGGTTTTCTATTCCTTGCTCTTCTTCTTCTCCTTCTGGTATCCCTATTATATGGATATTATTACATTTCATGTTGTCCTGCATTTCCCTTAACCGCTCTTCATTTTTTCTTAGCATCTTTTATTTTTCTTGCTCTTTCTGGGTGCTTTTTCTACCTTGTCTTCCAGCTCGCTCATCTGATCCTCTGCTTCATCTAACCTGCTTTTGATTCCCTCTACTTTGTTCTTCAGTTCAGAAATTGTGTTCTTGATTTCCCTTGTCCTTTGTTGATAGTTTCTATTTCCTTTTTCCTGTTGATATAGTTTGCAGTGAGTTCATTGTAGCTTCCCTGTAGTTTCTGGTAGCTCTTTGAGAGCTCATGGAACTTCCTGACAACCATTGCTTTGAACTCAAAATCTGATAGATGAGTTGCCTCCATTTCATTTAGCATTCTTTCTGGGGCTTCCTCCTTTTCTTTCATTTGGGGATTGTTTCTTTTTCTTTCCATTGTTTGTGAGACTCTTCTTGTCAGCCTCAGCTTGTGAAATTGATCTGTTCTGGCTCCCTGGGTTTATCGCATGAACTTCTGTGGTAGAATACCTGTGAGATTCAGTGGTATAGTCTCCTTTGGGTATTCACAGCTTCCACTGTTTCAGCTAGGATCATGTGTATGTGGTCTGGGTCTTCCACAAAGCCCCCTCCTGTGGTCACAGGGCTGCCAGTTGTAGAACCTCCTCCAGTCCCGGTCCCAGGGCTGCCTCCGGTCACTCGGCTGCTCCTGGTCACAGGTTCGTCCCTGGTTGTAGGGCCTCCCGCCGTCACAGGGCCGCCCCCAGTCACAGTGCTGCTCCTGATTACTTGGCCGTCCCCGGATGCAGGGCTGCCCCCGATCGCAGAGTCTCCCCTGGTCGCTTGGCCGCCCCTGGTCCCAGTCCCAGGGTCACCTTGGGTTGCAGGGCTGCTCCCAGTCGCAGGGCTTCCTTTGGTCACAGGGCATCCTCCAGCCACAGGATCTCCTCGGGTTGCAGGGCTTACTCTGGACACAGGGCCTCCTCCGGATGCAGGACCTCCCCAGGTTGTGGGGCCACCTCTGGTTTCTTGGCCACCTCTGGTCTCTCGGCTACCTCTGGTCACAGGGCCACCTCCAATCGCGAGGCCTCCTTCAGTCACCAGTCTGGGTGTATCGCCATTGGACTCTTGCACAATTCAATCCTCCCTCTGTCCTGGTTGGGTTTTCTTTTTTTTTTCTTTGGTTCTGTATTTTTGTAGTCACTAATCTTGGCTGTGAGAGGAGGCACAGTGCATCCAGCTATGCCTCCATCTTGGCCAGAAGTTGTGCATAGACTTTTTGATGATGTTAAGTATTCCAGTCCATGAACATGGTATATGCTTCCATTTTTTGTGTGTCTTCTTTAATTTCTTTCTTCAGTGTTGTGTATTTTTCTGAGTACAAGTCTTACCTATATGATTAGGTTTATTCTGAAGTATTTTATTTTTTCTGTTGCTATGGCAACAGGGATTTTTCTCCTGATTTCTGTTTCTGATCTTTCATTGTTGGTGTAGAAAAATGCCTTCAATTTCTGACACATTGGTCTGTAGTTTTCTTTCTTTGCTGTGTATTTATCTGGTTTGGTGTTTAGGATGATGCTGGCTTCAAAAAAGTTTTGGGAGTCTTCTCTCTTCTTGGATTCTTTGGAAAATCTGTGATGGATAGGGGTTAGCTCTTCCTTAAATGCTTTGTAAAATTCTCCTGTGAAACCATCCATTCCAGGGCTTTTATGTGCTGGGAGTTTTTTTATTACTGTTTCAATTTCCTCAGCTATTATTAGTTTGTTCGGGCTTTCTGCTTCTTCTTCATTTAGTTTTGGAAGATTATATTTTTCTAGAAATTTGTCCATTTCAACTAGGTTTTCAAATTTCTCAGCATATAATTCTTTGTAATACTTTCTTATAATCCTTTGTATTCCTGTGGTGTCAGTTGTAATCTTTCCTCTTTCATTTCTGATTGTGTTTTTTTGGGTCCTCTCTCTTTTTTTCTTGATGGGCCTGCTTAATGGCTTGTCAATTTTGTTTATCTTTTCAAAGAACCAGCTCCTGGCTTTACTGGACCTGAGAATTGTTTCTTTATTCTCTGTGTCATTTAATTCTGCTCTGATATTGGTTATTTCCTTCCTTCTACTTTCTTTGGGCTGTCTTTGTTGTTGTTCCTCCAGTTCTTGTAGAGGTAGGGTTGTTTATTTGAAATGTCTCTATCTTTTTTAGGTAGGCCTGCATCACTAAGAAATTCCCTCTGTGGACTGCCTTTGCTGTGTCCCATAAGTTTTGGATTGTTGTGAGTTCATGTTCATTTGTTTCCAGAAACTTTTTTATTTCTTCCTTGATCTCATTCTTGACCCATTTATTGCTTAATAGTATGCTATTCAATCTCCATGAGTTTGAGTGTTTTTGAGTTTTTTCCTTGGGGTTGGTTTCTAGTTTTAGGCCATTGTGAGCAGAGAAAATGCTTGATATGATTCCAATTTTCTTGACTTTATTGAGTCTTATTTTATGTCTTATCATATAGTCTATCTTTGAAAATGTTCCATGTGCACTTGAAAAGTATGTGTATTTTGCTTCTTTGGGATGAAAGACCCTATATGTATCAATTAAGTCCATTTGATCTTGGGCATTGTTCAATGCCCCAATACCCTTGTTGATAGTCTTTTGGAAGATCTATCCATTTTTGACAGTGGGGTGTTAACATTGCCCAGTATAATTGTTTTGCTGTCAATATCTTTCTTGAAGTCCTTCTAAATTTTCCTTATACGTTTGGGTGCTCCTATATTGGGTGCATATTTGTTTATAATGTTTATGTCTTCTTGGTGGATTCTTCCCTTGAGTATTATGTGTAGGAGACCATTCTGCATGGCATGGGCCTAGTTCCCACTTGGAGATGCACAGGTCCCATGCCCATGAATAGGTTCTCTTGTGGGGAATCAGGCCTGCAATGTCCCTAGGCCGCTTTGAGCCTTGCTTTTGCTAAAACCTCCCTCACCCTGAATTGAGACAGCAAGTGCTTATTGTAACTTCCTAAAATCCATGCTAAACCTTCCCAGGATGAGTGTAACTGGTTCGACCACTTTTCCCTTTTTCATTTGCAAATATCCTTCTTCTGTGATGTGATTAGCGACATTGGCTCCTCTGTTGTCTGTAAAAGGTAACCATCTAAAGTGAACCTGTGCATAGTAAATGAGGACCATCATGTAATGTGCGGGAAAACTCAATAAAGGCCTGTCACGGTGGATGATGCAGGACTTTCCTCCCTTTGAGAGAAAAGCCATGCTGTCCCTTTTCTTCCATTGGACTCAGTAGTCCATGTGAATGTCTCATTTCATCCATATTGTGGACACTGCGGGCCAGTGTCTGCATCAATTATGAAGTGTCCTTCTGGATCTGTTTGTATCACTGTAGTTTTGAAGTCTATTTTGTCAGACATAAGTATTGCTACCCCAGTGTTCCTTTCCTGTCCATTTGCATGGAATTTATTTTTCCAGACCCCCACATTCAGTCTCTGTTTGTTTGAGGTGGGTTTCTTGTAGGCAGCATTTGTGTGGGTCATGTTTTCTTATCCACTGCTACTCTATGTCTTTTGATTAGAGCATTTAATCCATGTACATTTAAGGTTATTATTGATAGGTACTTATTCACTGCCATTTTACTCCCTTTGTACCTTGTTCCTTTCTCTCTCACTGTTTTTCTTCTTCTTAGAGCAGTTCCTTTAGCATATCTTGCAGTGCTGATTTGTTGGCGATATATTCTTTGAGGCTTCTTTTGTCCAGGAAGTTCCTTATCTTATCTTCCATTTTAATTAAGAGCCTTGCTAGGTAGAGTAGTCTTCATTGCAGGACTTTGTTTTTCATCATTTTAAATTTTTTTTTGCCATTCCCTTGTAATGTTTTTGTTGAGCAGTTAGCTGCTAGCCTTATCGGGGCTAATTTCATGTTACTTCCTGTTTCTCCCTTGGTACTTTTAAGATTCTCTCCTCGTCTTTAAATTTTGCCATTTTAATTATGATGTGTCTGTCTTGCAGTGGGCCTATTTGGGTTCCTCTTGATTGGGACTCTGTGTTTCCTGGACTTGTGTGGCTTCTTCTCTCATCCAGTTAGGGAAGTTTTCCACCTTTACTTTCTCAAACAGGTTTTCTATCCCTTGCTCATCTTTTTCTCCTTCTGTTGCCTCTATTATACACATATTATTCCATTTCATGTTATCTTGCATTTATGTTAACCCCTTTTCATTCTTTTTCAGTCTTTTTACTTTTTCTTGCTCTTTTTGGGAAGTTTTTTCTACTTTGTACTCCATGTCAGTGAATAGATCCTTTGCTTCATCAAGCCTGCTTTTGATTCCTTCTACTGTGTTCTTTAATTCAGAAATGTTATTCTGCATTTCCCCTTGACCCTTGTTGATTCTTTCTATGTCTTTTTTCATGCTGATATAGTTTGCAGCCATTTCCTTGTAATTTCCCTCTAATTTTTGTTAGCACACACTGAGTTCTTGAATTTCCTTATAACCATTGTTTTGAACTCAGTATCTGATAGTTGATTTGTGTCTAGTTCATTTAGAATTATTTCTGAGGATACCTCCTTTCCTTTAGATTGGCAGTTGTTTCTTTGCCTTCCCATTGTTTGTGGGACTCTTCTTGTTTGCTTCTGTTTCTTAAATTGATCTGTTTTGACTTTCTGACTTTTTGGTGTGGAGTCTATGGTGGCAGGCCTGTGAGATACAGTGGTGCAGTCTCCTTGATCACTTTATCTTGATGTTCTTGGGATGTCCTGTATGCCTTTTATGCTGGTTGTGTGGATGTAATTGGGTATTGATTATTCTTGGTTTGTTCTTTCGTGGGTCCTTCCCTGCTGCTGGTTGACTAAGGGTCACTTCTCCCACCAGGTCTTGTGTGTTGTGCAGGCACTGCCTGAACAAGACCACAGAGTCCAAGAAACAAACCCACAGCTGCAAATATAACTGCCCCCCATAATCCCACTGTCAATAGCAAATGAAGGAGTATTTATAAGGATGTAATGAGATTAATACTATTATAAGAAGAAGAATGGATATGATATAACCTACTGAAAGAGAAATGATTTCGAGAGGGTGGAGGGAGGAGCACTAATAAGAGTTGGGATTTGGAGAGATGGAAGGGGAGAAGGTAAAGTTTAGCCCATGAATAAAGAAAGGGAATGAAAAGTGTGGAATAAAGTATACAAAGGGAAGCATATAATATTAGGTTAAAGAGAAATTAAAATAGAATAAAGTGAGAGAGAAAGAAAAAGGAAAGAAAATATTAAATAATTAAGAAAAATATAGGAGACAAATTGGAGAGAAAGATCCACGGGAGTAGTATCAATAAGAGATGAGCTAAAATTAATATAGGTGGTACAGGAATAAGAGGGAAAAAGAAAAGTCTAAGAGATGTTTAAAGGAATGGAAAGTGATTTTGTAATGATAGAGGGAGAGAGACTACTAGGGGCTAGGAACAAAAACAAAACTAAGTCAGGGAGAAAATAAATTTGAGGTGTAAAGGAAAAGAAAAAAGGAGAATAAAGAAAAATAAAAGGGCAAGATGAAGGAGAAATAGAAGAAAGACAAAAATAGGCTAAGATGGCATAATTAAAATTTGAGTAAAAAATAGAGTAGGAGAGTGGTCCAGTAAAATTTGTTATTTGAAATACACAATTAGCAAAGCTCTAGAGATAACCTTGATAAAAACAATGCAACAGCAACTACCCTACTCACAAGCAACTAGCAAAGTTTGTTACAGGTGTAGAGAGAACATGGGTATTTTAATAGCTGGGTAAAAGGATATGAAATTACCCTTGACAGGAGAATTCATTTTGAGTGTCTGGTCAGGGGAGAAATAGTAAGAGTGTGGAATGGAAACAAGTTGTAGCTAGAGAGAAAACCAAATTTGAAGTGAGAATATTGCAAGGAAAGAGGAAGGTAAGATGGGCTAAGAGAAGGCAGGGGCAAAATATGTGAATTGAAATACACTATAGTATACAATTTAGTGACTTACTATATACAAATTCACTGGGCAAGAAATGAATGTTATAAAGTTATGCAGGAAAGAAAGTATCACAAATCATGAAGACCACAGTGGCTTTCATATTGGTAGCCTCTTGTCTTTACCACTCTTTTTTTTTTTCCTTTCTGAATCTGCCTCTGGTGATGTCAGATGTTGACCCCATCTGACCTAAGGCAGCCTGTTCAGTGATCTGCTGTCACTGGCTGTCTCCTTCAGTTGTTAATATGGTCCCTCTGCACTCAGCAGTCAGGTTTAACCACCTTAGGGCAAGGCTGAATCCCTCCTGTGGTGGGGGCTCTTGTTTCCGCTCCAGTAGCTGCTGCTTGGAGGGCAGCAGTCTCCCTCAGTGGGATGATTGCTGCAAATGGGGTTTGGCTCAGCACTGGATCCTGGTGGCTACTTTCTCAGTTTTCTCCCCAAAGCCTCCATCCCCAGTCTCTCTTCAAGTCTCTCTAGTCCACTGTGACCCTCCTTTGCCAGTGATCTGATGTCTCTGGCTGTCTCCTTCAGTTGGTCATCCAGTCACTAGGACTCAGCAGTCAGGCTTAAGTACCAAAGAGCCAGGGCACAGACCCTCCTGGGGTCATGGCTATTGTTTCCCCTCAGGCTCCTGCCACTCAGAGAGGTGTGGTCTGCCTGAGCACAAAAGTTGCTGCTGTCTGGTGGATGACCCAGCACCAGGATCCTGGTGGCTACTCTCTCGGTTCTCTCCCCAAGGCTTCCATCCCCAGTCTCTCCTCAGGCATCTCCAGCTCACTCTGCCCCTGCCTTTGCCTCAACCCTGAGTAAGAGGCTGCAAATGAAAATTTTCGTGTTGGCCCATTAAATAGCCCTTGCATCTCCAACCATCTGTCTCTGGCAGAGAGCAACCCTGCTGCTTTTTCCCACTGGTTGTTATCTGTGTACTTTTTGGGCTCTGGTGTTCTAGGCTGGGAATCCTAGCTTACGGTTTATACCCCACTCTTCTTTAGGGATCTAACCAGCTGCTTAATTATCCTGCTCTCGGCGCTGCTGCCTTGTGGGCATCCAGCCAGCCCTCTCGAGTCTCCACTGCACTCCTCACCAGATCAGTTGTGCCAAAGCTGGTTCTGTACGTCCAAAGTTATATGCCTGTCTCTGGCTATTGCTCAGTTGTTTGTTCTGAGTGGTTTCTCCACAATGAGTTGTAATTCCAGATTGGCCCTGGGAGGAGGTCAGTGTGAGTGACTTCCATTCACTCCTCTACCAACTTCTTTCCTCCATGTATGATGTTCTTAATGTATTGCTGTATTTAGTTTGCTAATATTTTATGGAGGATTTTAGTATCTATGTTCTTCAGAGATACTGGACTGTAATTTTCTTTCTTTGTTGCGTCTTTATCTGGTTTTATATTAGGATAATAGCTTCATAAAAAGAGTTTGTGAGTTTTCTCTCCATTTAATTTTTTGGAATAGTTTGAGGATTGGTGTTAGTTCTTCTCTGAATGTTTGGTAAAATTTGTCTGTAAAGCCATCATGTCCAAGGCTTTAGTGTGGAGGGAATTTTTTCACTACCACTTCAATTTCACTGGTTGTTATGGGTCTATTCAGGTTTTCTGCTTCTTCCAGACTCAGTTTTGGAAGAAACTGTATGTTTCTAGAAATTTATCCATTTTACCCCAGTTGTCCAATTTCCTAGCATATATTGTTTGTATTAATTTCTTTTTTTTTTGACCTTTAAATCTCAGTTTTATTTAACCCAAAATTAATAGTGTAGCTACAACATGCTATATATTTAAATTATAAAAATAAGGCTGCTTCTTAAAAACAGATAATATTTTTAAAGCATCCCATTTTCCTTTCACTTTAAATTTGTATCACTATATTAATATTCTCCTTAAAATTTAATTTTTCTTTTTTTTAAATTTTATTTTAATTGTTGTTCTTATACAGTTTTCTGTTTTCTACTCCCATCCCATTCCACTGCCCCAGCCCTCCCCAGCTCCCTCCCATTTCCACCCTCCCCTAGCTTTTGTCCATGTGTCTTTCATACTTGTTGCTCTAATCCCTTCCCCTTTTCCCTGGATATTCCTATCCCTCACCTCTCTTGTTCTCAATTTTAGTGACTTTGGTTATATTATGCTTGTTTGTTTGTTTTTTTGATTAGGTTCCTGTTAAAGGTGAGATCATATGGTATTTGTCTCTCACCTCCTGGCTTATTTCGCTTAGCATAATGCTCTCCAGTTCCATCCATGCTGTCGCGAAGGGTAGGAGCTCCTTCTTTCTTTCTGCTGCATAGAATTCCATTCTTACAAACCTTTGTATTTCTGTGGTATCAGTTGTTACTTTTATTCTTTCATTTCTGATTTTATCTTTTTGGGTCTTCTCTCTTTTTTTCTTGGTCAGTCTGGTTAAAGGTTTGTCAATGTTATTTATCTTTTCAAAGAACCAGCTCCTGGATTTATTGATCCTTTGAATTTTTCTTTTAGCCTCTGTAATTCTGGCTGATCTTGATTATTTCATTCCATATACTCACTCTGTACTTTGTTGTTGTTCCTCCAGTTCTTGTAGATGTAGGGTTAGGCTGTGTATTTCAAATGTTTCTATCTTCTTTAGGTAGGTCTGTATTGCTATGAACTTCCCTCTCAGGACTGTCTTCAGTTGTGTGTTCATTTTCATTTGTTTCCAGATACTTTTTGATTTCTTCTTTGATCTCATTGTTAATTCATGCATTATATAATAACATGTTTTTCAACCTCCATGTATTTGGATGTTTTTTTATTTTTCTTTTGAGGTTGGTTTCTATTTTCAAGCCATTGGAATCTGAGCATTTGCTTGATATGATTTTAATTTTCCTGAATTTGTTGAAGTCTGTTTTGTGTCCTATCATGTGGTCTAGCTTTCAGAACGATCCATGTACATTTGAGAAGAATGTATATTTTGCTTCTTTGGGGTGAAAGGTTCTGTATATATCAATTAAGTTCATTTGATCTAAAGTATTGTTCAGTGCCACAATATCCTCATTGAATTTTTGTTCAGAAGATCTATCTATTGTTTATGGTAGGGTGTCAAAACCTACTAAAATGACTATATTGCTCTTTATTCCCTTGTTAATGTCCTCCAAGATTGCCTTTATATATTTAGGTGCTCCTATATTGGGTGCATATATGTTCCCAAAAGTTTTATCCTCTTGTTGGACTATTCCCTTAAGTATTATATAGTGACCTTCTTTGTCTCTTGTTATGATCTTTGTTATGATGCCTGTTTTGTCTGATATGAGTACTGCTACCCCACCTTTTTTATGTCCATTTCCATGGAATATTTTTTCCATCCCTTCACTTTCAACCTCTGCATATCTTTTGTTCCGAGGTGGGTCTCTTGTATACAGCATATATGTGGGTCATGTTTTCTTTTCTTTTTTAAAAAATATTTTATTTAGTTATCTCTAGAGGGGAAGAAAGCAAGGGAGAAAAGCATTTATGGTTTCCTCTCACACATACCCAACCAGGGACCTGTCCCGCAACCCAGGTATTTGCCCTGACTGGAAACGGAACCTATGACCTTTCACCCTGCAGGCCAGCACTCAACCCACTGAGCCACACCAACCAGGGCATGAGTCATGTTTTCTTATCCATTCAGCTATCTTATATCATTTGATTGGAGTATTTAAGCCATTTACATTTCAGTTTATCATAATTGTTTTTCCTCAGGGAGTGGCTTGCTCTTCTGAATAAAAATGGCTGCTGTGGTATGGTGTTACATCCTAGCACTGGGAACCCAGCAGCTATTCCCCCATGCCTCTCCAGCAAGCCTCCTTGTCCAGACTCTCCTCACTGAGCTGCAATCCATTCTGCTCTCCCTTCACTGGAGCCAAATTTAAGAGTGGCTGGGAATGCAAGTCCTGTGCATTGGCCTCATAAGAAAATAAATGGGAAAGAAAAGAAAAAAGTGGCATTGTCTCCAGGAGGCTCTATGTCCAGCATGTAAAAATACCTGTGACCTTTCACCAGTGGATACTGCATGGGCAGGTGATTGCAGCACTGCTGCTCCTCTTTATTCTCCTCTTTATTTTTATTTTCAGCTTGGCTGTGGGAGGCAGTGTGAGATAAATTCTCCCACTCTGCCACCATCTTGCTGCAGTATATTCAAAAGTAAAATTTTTTAAAGATTTTATTTATTTATTTTAGGCAGAGGGGAAGGGAGGGAGAAAGAAAGGGAGAGAAACATCAATGTATGCATTGATGCTGGGGATGCTCTTGTGCATCCCTTCTGGGGACCTGACCTGGCCTGCAACCCAGGCATGTGCGCTGACTGGGAATTGAACCAGCGACCCTTTGGTTCACAGGCCGGCACTCAATCCACTGAGCCACACCAGCCAGGGCTCAAAAGTAAAATTTTAATCTTAGAAAATATCTGAGCACTCCATCCAGATGATAAGATGATTAGCCCAGGAACATTCATGATTATATATTGATTACTTTTGCAGTCCCCTCAAGTCACTTTCAAAATATTGATGGTTGTCTACTTGAATGCCAAGTGTGTTTAGACACCTCCAATATAGCAGTGAACCAAGTAGACAAGGCTCCTGTCATCAGAGAGCTTGCCATCCAGAAATAACTGTAGTTAATCAATTTCCTTTCTGATATTTTCCATGCAAATAAATAAATGCAGAGATAAAATAAATTTAAACTTGTTGTACAAGAGATAAAAAGATAAATTTATGGACACTAAAGAGAGGTCACCAGCTCTTCTTTGAAGATGTATGATTCATTGTATCTTTACCTGCTGAATCAATTAGACCTTGGACTCCACCTTGCCTCATGTGCTCAGTAGCTGCTTACTGTGAATTTCACATTTTTGGTAATCAAAGCACCCTCCTTCATCAATAAGGGCATTGAACTGGACAAAAATATGAAGACAATTGTCTAATCACAATGCTGTACACTTGAAAGTAACATAAATATATAAATGTCAACTTTAATTGAAAAATAAAATTTAAAAATGTATTTTTAAAATATTTTATTTATTTATTTTTAGAGATGCGGAAGGGAGAGAGAAAGAGAGGGAGATAAATATTGATATGCATGAGAAACATTGATTGGTTGCCTCTTGCACATCCCCAACTAGAGACCTGGCCTGAAACCCAGGCATGCGCCCTGACTACGAATTGAACTAGCAACCTTTTGGTTTGCAGGATGGTGCCTACCCCACTGAGCCACAGCAGTCATGGCTAAAAAAAATTGCATCTAAAAACATATATGCAGATCATAATGGCCTTTTCCTGTTGCTGTACATCAAAGAGAAAGCCAGCCCAAATTCCATTTTCTGGGACTTTACACTCTGGCTGTACATTTATTGATAGCTAATTTATTAATTCTTCTAGTTGTTTTCTTTGAAGCACACTTGCCTTAAAGAACAATAGTCTCTTACTGAGAGGTAGTTGTGGGAATATTGGACCAAGCATACATATCTGAGATGGATTGTAGGAGTGGTGGTGTAGAGTTCCTGTAAGAAAAACCTCACAGTGTAAGAGATGGCCCACTTGTCATTCTGCTTATCAGGTTTTAATTCTATTCAAGCAGTATTTACTAAGCACCTCCTTTGTACAATTCTGGTAAGAGCTTCCATTGTCATCCCAGCATTTCCAGTAAAGGCTTCCATTTTCAGCTACCACTAATAACTCATGTTTATAGATCAAAAACTACCATATTTTGTTGTGTATAATGCACCCTTTTTGCTAGTTTTTGAGGGAAAAATAAGTATGTGTATTATACATGGTAGTACTAATTCCATATCTATATAAATGTTTTTAATTCTTTTATTTATGCTTATGCATTAAAAGTATAACTCTAGAAAGCAATAACAATATCTGTATGCAAAACAATACCCTGGAATATAATCAGTTTTGTTTCTAAATATAAATAAACAAAAATTGAATTAAAAAATTAAAATGAAAGATTTTTTGCCTGAAAGTTTGAGCCAAAAATGTGGGTGTGTATTAAACATGGGAGTGAATTATACATGCCAAAATACAGTACTTGGAAAGAATTATTATATTGGGTATCCCAATAGATTATAAATGTTAGGATTGCTTTCATCTTAATATTCCCTAACAGAAATGAGAAGAGCACTTGGAATGTAAAGAGTGATCAATAAATGCCTCTTGAATGACCAACCCAGACTAGTCACAATTATAATTTGTATATTATGCCCAATAGTTATAGGAAGACCACCTGGTCTTCCACCCCTAGAAATTCAGTGGAGGAGAGGAATTCTTATTTTATTATGCTATATACATTTGCAATGTATATTGGCTTCTTTTACTCCCAACCTTTGTAACAGACCCTCTCCCCTAGCTAAAGACTCAGCTTCTCTTAGACTTTAGGACCAACCCTATTCCTAGGTGGGGGAACATAAAGGACCAATGTCTGTTCTGCCCTGGCACATTAAATGGATACAGTCTTTCTAAAAAAAAAAAATCACACTTCTAAAAATTATATAAAATCTTAGCTGTGGGTAATAGGCCCAGATTTGGTTTTTGCCCAGGATGCTCTCCAATTAGACCATTAACTCCAACATTCCAAATTCTTGACTCTTGTATTTTAATCCTCTTGCCTTTGGGCTATAGTTCCCATAGGCTCTTGGTCTGACAACCTGTTTCAAGTTATTCTTCTAGCTGCTACCCTTGACTAGCTGGCTTTGCTTCATATTATATGCCCTCTTTAATCTCAGTGCAACCACCACTGATTCAAGTATGCCCAGACCCAGCTTGGAGGCATATCCTGAACCTCCCAGGCTCCTCCTACAGACCAGCAGTTGAATAGCAAATCAGCTTACCTCTGACCCTAACCTGATCTTAACCAACAGGTTCCAGCACTGGGATTTTCTTTGTTTTTCCTTAATTCCCACCTTCTGCCCCAGTCCCGGAAATTGTGCCATGTTTTCTTGGGCCTTATACATTTATTTCTTTAGTCTTCCTGAATGTATACTGCTCCTTAACCCAAAGCCTTCATGATTGGATCTCAATTTCCATACACCCTGGATCCTCTTGACCTAAATCTCCATCTATTTTCCCCAAATCATTTAGACAATTCCAGTAACTCATGGCTTTCTTTCTTTTAATCTACCCCTCTCCACAACTTAAACTCCAGTGAGAGACAATCAATAACTCTTGAATACACATATATTTATTTAAATCATAATATAGCATTTTGGATAGGCTGGGATGTTTTAGAGGGATGAGGCTGTGTAATCCACACATGGTCAGATTTCTGCTACTAGGAGAGGCACTATTGGGCCAGAGCTCTCAGTAACAAAGAAATCTTGGGCAAAATATTTGATGAAAAATAGTCAATAATAGTCTAATAAATATTCTAGCCAAGAACAACACAGCATTTGTCTGAAGCTGGCAAATCAGACTATAAAAAGCAGTTTTACCTGACCTGATGGTATTCAACCTGGCCAACCTGTAATACACAGCCAAATACAGCCTGATGGCTCCAAGGTTACAATTGACTTGAGAAATTGAAATAATTGTGGGAGTAGTTCTTATCTGTCAGGCTCACATTCTCCATTCTGTAGAGGAAATTGTATCAAATATTGGAACTTTTCAAAAAGGCCATCCATGGATTGCTTCATCCAGGTAGTCATATATAAATATGTAAACCATGAAACATTAGAAAATTCACTTAGTGTATTTTAGCTGAAAAGAGTATGTGAATGATTTTGCTGCAATCTGAATGTCACTGCATCCAAAGTTACACAATGGAATTGCATGGTAAAAACACATAGAAATAAAGTTGCTCTTACAAGTAGCCAGAACTCCAATGTAGCATTAAAATTTCTTTCATATACTCAAAACAGGTTTGACTTTATTTTTTATTTTGTGCTTTCTTCAATAAGACAGTATAAAAGTGTAAATAAGCATAAATTGTAGACAGATAGAACAATTTGCTAGCAGAAAGGATTGCGGTAGAATAGATTGAGTAGAGCAACAACAACAAAAACTTATGGAGTTACCTTCCTTGAAGGTGTTAATTTAAATACAGGTCCTATTTTCTTTCTTCAACTGGGTTCAGTTGAAGGTACTCAATGATTTTTCTTAAGGTTCCTGGCATTGCCAATATCCTATGAAAGTCTTAAGTTTACTGAAGTAAGGATCTGGGGCACATCACATTCCCACTGAATACTTTGTTACCATGTTGTTTCTTGGAAACTAATTTTCATTTCATTATTTGACTTAGAAACTTCATTGCTTACCTCAAAGCCAGTTTCATTTTGTATTTTATTCAGTAGGCTTAGCTCTGAGTGATTTTTGACTATAACCAAAGCTTAAATCTACCTTCAAAGAACAAAGTTGGAAAAGTGATTGAAAAGAATGGTGCCACAGGCTCCAGACAATTCCCCAAGTCAACTTCCAAAGAGCTTTGGAGGAGGACAATGCTCATTTATGTATATGAGTCCTGGGAAACCTGAAAAATAATATCAGTATAACTCAAATGGAGATATAACCAAGCTCTTCTGCCTAGGAAACAACAAACACCAGTAACTTTGATTATTCACTCACTCATTCATTCATACATTTGTTTAACAAACATTATCCAGGCAACTGCTCTGTTCCACACATTATGTCAGGTGTTAAAAATACAACAAAAACAAAGACACAGCCCCTGCCCTCAAGGTATTCATAATCTAGTAGGGAAGATGATTATTACACATTAAACATTTGTGTGCATCAGAATTACCTGAAGAGCTTGTTAAAATGTAAAATTGGTTTAAAATGTAAAATTTCACCCATGTATCTAGATATTCTAAGTAGATCATGGGCGAGGTCTTGGAATCAATTATTTTAACAAACAGCAGAAGTGATTCTAACAGTTGGTCTGAGGACCACACTGTGAAAAACACTGTTATCCAATATGACTGTTACTGAGACATGCAGGGTAGGGATGCTAAGTGTGCCATGAGAGCTCCAAAGAGAACATAACCCAGTCTAGAGGATCAGAAATTAATTTAATTAAGAAGAGTGAGGGTGGAGAAAGATAGTACAGGCTAGACTCAAAAGTAGGGTGGGGAAGTTGAAACTTTGTCTCAAGGCACTAAAATCCAAAGGACACACACAAAAAGAGAATGGCATGGGAGACCCAAGGACAAGGTAAAGGAAATTGGACTGAGGTGGAAGTGGAACATTGTTTGCACTTTTAGCATTTTTATTCTATTCTGTTGAGAAAAAATTACTACTGTTTATTTCCTGTAGGTGTCAAAATCATTATAATGTCTCTGTTCTATGCCCATAGAACAACTTGTCTAAATAGTTGAGCTTGGCTAGGGTAGCCAGTGTGAGGGGAAAGTGACATCAAAGATGAAGCTGGGAAAATACACAGAGATCTGAAAAGCCAAATCCTAAGTAATTGGGACCTTCTACTGAATGCTATGGGGTGTAGGGGGCAGTGAAAGCTTTTATTAAGGGGGAAAAATAATTTGCTTTGTTTAAGAATTTGAGGATAGGTAATAAAGGAGAGATGAGAGTAACTTGGAAAGGAAAGGCATACATTTTAAAGCACCCCTACACTCTACTGGGACAGGAGCTGGGAGAGGTAGGGGCGAGAAGCTTAATATTCATTATACACTTAAGTAAATGCCAGATGCTGTGCTCAGCAGTTACATGTGCTATCTTTTTAAATCTTTTCAACAGCCTTGTTAGGTAGGTATTTTACAAAAGAGGAAACAGTTTCAGAGAAATGAAGAACTTGTCCTAGGTCATACTGCTAGTAAACAGCAGAGGAACTACATTTATTTTTGTCCAAAAGCAATGAGTTGTCCATTATAGAGAACTATTTCCCAGCACTGCAGAATCTTATTGAGGTTGCTCATTTTCTGATTTAGCAGTAAGTACACATGGGTTTTTTTTAAACCAAAAAGCTCACTTTGTCACTAGATATGTAAGTGTGAGCTTGCTATTTGTATCAGTCTCTAACTTGCTTTCCATGTTACGTGAACAAACAATACAAAAGTGTTATTTAGAGGATTTATACAGATACTTTGTCTCTCCTACAAAACACTAAGTCATTGACAGCAGAAACTGGGTTTTATCAGTATTTCAGCAGCATTGTGGTACCTGGCATCTAGTAGTTTGTTGAATGAATTAATGAATCAACATCCACCAAGGTAATGGAAAGAAAGATGAGAGTTTTGGCTTTGTTTCAATGCTCCAATCTGGGGGCTTGTTACAGCTACCACTTTGTACAATAGTAATGTTATCACAAATCTCCAAAAGTAGACTCCCTGAAGCAGACTCAGCTCCTAGAAAAGAAAAAGCTCTGGTTCTGACATCCCTAATCCCTGCAATGTAATTGACAAAAGTACAGATCATAAAGCTTTATTACCTTCAATGATAGTAATGTGGACTGGGATAAAGTTTATAATTGCATTTGCAATGATGGGTTGGCTAAGCAGATCAAGAGTATAAACAAAATTGTAAAAGGAATAACTATATAACCTGCTTAGGAAGACAAACTTGGGGGGGTGGGCTGGGATGGGGGTAAAAGGCAGAAAACTGTACTCGAACAACAATTTAAAAAATAAAAAAAAATTTAAAAAGAAGACAAACTGTTCTCAGGCATTCTTAAGGAAATTCAAGTACATTTATGTGCAAATAGTTGTATTTATAATATTCCATTCTGATTATGTAAATAAAGCAGATTCTTAAAGAACATCCATTTTTAGCATAATTTTAGTAACTGTATATACTCAAGAATAAAAAAACTCTATTTTGAAATATTCTGTCTCAGAATTTTTAACAATTCAGAGGAACCTCCTCTGTTAGGTAGTATTGATGAAACTGTTACATGTAACACTTCTACCTGGATCAATTTTCTATACAGCAATAGTAGCTCCTATGCAGTATTGTCCCTCGGTCTCTCCTAATTCAACCTAGAGTTCTTCCTACCATCTATGTCATTACTGCATGTATATGGGTGTGTGACAGAAGGGAAAAAAGGGGATGAATGGAGGGAGGTGAGAAATGTTGACTGATTTTGATGTTCCTCATAGGGGACAAAAATGAATGGTATAACTTTTTCCCTTCCAGTATATTTCTTACCCAAATGACAAATTATAAAGTTTATTATGTATATATAATTACAAAATGAATAAATATATTCATTTCATATATTTTATATACATGTTTTCTTTATAATAAATCCTTGACTGTAGATTTTATTATAAGCAATTATTATTATATGCAATCATTTAACAGTTCAAAATTCTAGTGGGCCAAATTGGCCAGTAAAAAGCTGACACACTCCTTTCTGGCTAGCTAGCTCCTTGTTCAGAGCATCATTCTACATTTTTACCTAGAATTATCTTAATTCCTTTCAATATAATTTGTACTTCTAAATCACTGGAAATTTTTAATTCTCCAATGACAAAAGATGCATTCTCTACAATTTTCTCCAATGGCTTGAACCCAGACTACTCAGATAATTTATTCTGAGAAACTCAAAACATTAATAGAAATGTAAGCTTTAATGCACAAAAATTACCTCTATAATATCTAGTTATTTTGGATGCTTCAAATGAACTTTATTTTGTATCTTGTGTATTAGACACTAACTGAAGTTTAGGAGGGGAAGAACTGCTGAACTGGAGAGCCAATGAATTCTATGTTCACTTGAAACTTAATGGCAAGCTTTCATCCCAGAAACATAGGGAGATTCTTGTGGCCTGCAGTTGCATTCTTGCCGCTCAGCATAATCAATAAAATCTGGGGCAGGCAAGCCAGACAGGATCATTAGAGATTTGTTCCAGATTGTGAATGTTGGACAAACTGGAAGAATAAAGGTCACATCAAAAGTATGAAGATGAAGAGAGTTAGCTGGGTCATAGAAAGACAGCAAGTTGTTGTCATAATCCAGAAGGACACCCAGACGCTTCAACTGTGGGGGTACATCCACCAGCATTTCCTTGTTGTTATGTCTCACTATGAAGTTACTATTGCATCTAGAAAAAACCCATGAAGAGGCATTCTTGCCAATCCATTCATTCTTGGGAGCTGATTTGTAAGCAATGCCAATTGCATACCTGTGAGACAGTGGAAAGGAGAGAGAAATAAACATTTATTAATGATCTGAGTTATGCTAAATACCATACAGACTATATGGGAAATAGAATATATGTTTCTTCCTTAAATAGTTTAAATTTATGTCCATAATGTTGATACTACTAGAGTTTTAACAAATTAGCTATTGGGTTTCCAAGATGGCAGCAGAGTAGCTGGCAGCTCCATTCATTTGCTCTTAGACATGAACAGGATTTGAAGTCAGAACACAGAGTGGAGAGTGAGTGAGAGTCTGTGAGTGGGAGCTTATGCAGAGCAGAACTTGGGGAGTAAGCAGGACTATGTAGGAACTGACCGTCTGCGGGGCAACTGGGGGCCAACCACCTGGGCTTTCTAGATGGACCACCACTACTGCCCAGCCCAGCACTGCTGGCTGCACAGAGTTGGGGTGGCTGTAGATTTGCTCAGGACCCACAAGCTACCAGGGCAGTGAGAGAAGGCCTAGGAGGTGTGGGCTCCAGAAACAGCACAGCGGGAACAGCCAGGCTCAAGGCTAAAGACCTCCAGAAGGAGCAGGGACAGCATGCTGTCACCACCTTGTGTTATTGTAGAGCTGAGGGGATTGTCCCAACACCATCTGGGAAAGATTCAGAGAGAAATTTTATCTAAAATTGTTGGAGGCCCACCCTGGCTGGTGTAGCTCAGTGGATTGAGCACAGGCTTGCAAACCTAAGGGTTGCTGGTTCAATTCTCAGTCAGGGCACATGCCTGGTTTTGCAGGCCTGGTCCCTAGTAGGGAGTGTGCAAGAGGCAACCACACATTGATGTTTCTCTCCCTCTCTTTCTCCTTCTCTCCCCCTCTCTCTAAAAATAAATAAATAAAATCTTTTTAAAAAGATTAAAATTGTTGGAGGCCCTGTAAGGAGCTAGTTAGCCCTGACCAAGATACTGTGTGATTTTTGGGGAGAGGGAGTGTGTGGGGAACAGGACCCCCAGGGACTCACGCTATAGCATGGGGGCCAGAGATAAACTCTTTTAAAAGGGGAGCTGAGGTGAGAACCAAGGCTTGCCTGGGACCCAGGTATTCAGGCCTATGTGTGTGGGCAGGATGCAGCAGCCTTGCGAACTAAAGGCAAAGCATACATTGAAGGAAAGAGAAGACCTGACCCAACATGGCTCTCAAGCAGAGGGCAAAGCAGAATGGTGAATTCAGGCCAAATCTCTTCCAAGAGAGCAGCAGGCTTAGGTCTGAAAGGCAGGGACTGAATGCCTGAGATTTGTTCCAGTCAGCCACAGCCTTTCACAGACATGTGAACCCAACCCCTACCTGCAAGGATTATAGGCTCTGTGGAGTGGTGAGGTCATGACCAGGAGTTTCTTGCTGCTGTGTACATTTCCTCAAGGGAAAGAAGAAAAAGGCCCTGCACCAGACACTATGTGCTACACAGCTCCTTGGACCACGATATACTAAACCCAGCAGAGCAGAGAAAATAGAAATAGGTACAACAAGGTGCTATCTTCTCTCCTGTACAGAGATTTGACATTCATTTCATATCCTTCAAGATTGGGCATAATATGGCACCAAGTTTTATAATATAGCTTATTTCAAATCTCATATATTGTTCTGCCCCTTTTTTACCTCATAATAACTCCTTCTTCCTCCTTTGTATATTTGTTGTAAATTCTATTTTCCCTCTTGCTATGACTTGTTTCTATTCCAAACTATTACTATTGCTCCCCCTTCCAGCCTCTCAGAACCATTTGTGATTGCCATTAGTCATCTTACATTCCTTTTCCCATTCTTAAAATAATACCCTTGTTCTCTCTCCATCTTTATCAATCTTTGCTCGCAGGTTGTGGATAAGGTGGTGGTTGTTATAGTTCTTCAATCTTCTTTTAGATAGTGACTATCTTTGTATTTCAAATCTGAAATTTCACTGTTCCTATCTCCCATACCATTTTGCCTTCCTCCTGCCCCTCCATTTTTTGTTTTAAATGTTCATTTTTCTCTGTCTTAGCTGGATTTTCACCCCACATTCTTAGTATTCCTTCTCCCTCTAACCTCTCAAACTAACTTCTCTTTGCTCTAGACATCCCTTAAGCTCTTCTTTCTTTCCTTGTGTCCCATTATTCCCACCTCACCTGTATAAATATTAGCTCATTGGTTGTTGATATCTCTGTGGTGGAGATTTTTCTGCAATTAGGGCCATAATATTTTATATATAACATATATATTTGTTATATATGTTATATATATTGTTATTGTTGTTGTTGTTGTTATGGTTGTCTGTTTTTTTCTCTCACAAGATACATACACATATATATTTTTTCTTTAAATTTCAGTTTGAACCTAATACTACATGCTTCTTCTTTCTTATTCCATTCCACTTTCCCTCCACACTTTTTTAGTTACAAAGCAAATTTTATTTTCTTTCCCACTTAGCCTTGTCTCTATTCACTACTCTTATTATTGCTCCTCCCTCTACACTTGTGAAAGCACTTTTCTTTCAGTTAGTCATCTCATATTCATTTTTTCACTCTTATAATACCTAAATATCTTTACACCTTTATTAATATTGGTTCATTGGCTGTTTATAGTGTAATTGTGGGTGGAGGATATCTTTGCAGGTATAGGTCTGTTTCCAGTGCTGTTTGCTTTTTGTTCTGGCAGCACCTCTACAACAGTATACAAGACATGGAGGGAGGAGTGACTCTCAGTCAGTCAGCCAGAGGTAAAATCCCACCAAAGAACAACAAACAACAACCTAAACCCACTTACAACCAAATAAAAGGCATAATGGGCAGGGAAAGAGTATCAAGTTCAGGTGATCAAGGAGACTGTACCACTGAATTCCACAGGTCTCCTAACACAGAAGATCACACCACAAAGTATGGTGTCAAAGCAGATAAAAGCAACAAGCAGAAAAACACAAGAAGAGTCACCTAAAATGGGCAGACAAAGACATAAACCTCAGTGAAAAGGCAAGGAGGAATCCCCAGAAAGACATGAAAGAAATCGAGGGAAGCAAATTATCAGACATCAAGTTTGAAATAATACTTATAAGGATGCTCAAGGAGCTCAGTGAGAATTTCAAAGAACTCCAGGGAAGCTCCAGTGAGTGACACCAGCATGAAAAAAGATGAAGAAACTATCAATAAGAGGAGGAAATGAAAAATGCAATATCTGAAATGAAGAACATGGTAAAAGGAATTAAAAGCAGATTAGGTGAAGCATGGGATCAAATCAGCAAGCTGGAAAACAAGGTAGAAAAAAAGTTCCCAAACAGAGAGACAAAATGAAGAAAGACTCAAAAAGAATGGAGAGGGATTAAGGGAGCTGCAAGACAACATGAAATGTAATAATATCCATATGATAGGGATACCAGAAGGAGAAGAAGAGGAGCAAAGAATAGACAACCTGTTTGAAAAATTAATGACAGCAAACTTCCTTAACTTGATGAGAGAAAAAGTCATGCAAGTCCAGGAAACACAGAGGGTCCCAATAAAGAGGAACTCAACATAACAAAGAAAGAAAACTTCACACCAATATTGCTGATGAACATAGATGCTAAAATCATCAACAAAATATTGGAAAACCAAATCCATCAATACATTAAAAATATCATACACCATGACCAAGTGGGATTCATCCCAGGGATGCAAGGATGGAACAATATTTGAAAATCAATCAATGTAATACATCACATAAGCAAAAGCAAAGACAAAAATCACATGATCACATCAATAGATGTGGAAAAAGCATTTGATAAGGCACAGCAGCCATTTATGATAAAAACACTCAGCAAAATGGGAATAGAGGGACCATTCCTCAACATAATAAAGGTCATATAGGAGAGACACACAGCCAACATCATACTCAATGGGCAAAAACTAAAATCTTTTCCACGAAGATCAGGAACAAGACAAGGATGCCCACTTTCACCACTTCTATTCAGCATGGTATTAGAATTCCTAGCCACAGCAATCAGACAAGAAAAGGAAATAAAAGGCATCCAAATTGGAAAAGAGGAAACAAAACTGTCATTGTTTGCAGAGGCATGGTAGTATACATAGAAAATCCTATAGACTCCACCAAAAAACTGCTCGACTTAATAGGTGAATTTGGCAAAACAGCAGGATAGACAGCAAATATTCAGAAATCAAAGGCTTTTTTGTATACCAACAATGAAACATCAGAAGCAAAAATCTGGAAAAAAATCCCATTTGATATAGCAACAAGAAAAATAAAATACATAGGAATGAACCTAACCAAAGACATAAAAGTCCTGTACTCAGAAAACTACACAACACTGAAGAAAGAAATTAAGAAAGACACAAACAAATGAAAGTATGTACCACGTTCATAGATCAGAAGAATTCATATCATCAAATTGTCCATACTATTCAAACCAATGAATAGATTCAATGCAATACCGATTGAAGTACCAATGGCATAGTTCACAGATATAGAACAAACACTTCAAAAATTTCTATGGCACCATAAATGACCCTGAATAGTGGCAGCAATTTTGAGAAAGAAGAGTGTAGCAGGGATCACAATACATTATATCAAACTGTATTACAAGGCCACTGTAATTGAAACAGCCTGGTATTGGAATGAAAACAGACAGATAGACCAATGGAACAGAACAGAGAACCCAGAAATAAACCCAAATCTCTATGGTCAATTAATATTCGACAAAGGGAAGAAGCATAAAATGGAGTAAAAAAAAGTCTCTTCAACAAATGGTCTTGGAAGAGCTGGACAGTTCCATGCAAAAAAATGAAACTTGAGCACCAACTTACACCATACACAAAAATAAATTCAAGGTGGCTAAAAGATTTAAATATAAGTTGTGACAACATTAAAGTCTTGGAGGAGAACATAGGCAGGAAAATCTCAGATATTTTATGCAGCAATATTTTCACTGATATGTACCCTAGAGCAAGGGACATAAAGGAAAGAATAAACAAGTGGGATCTCATCAAAATTAAAAGCTTCTGCATGGATAAAGAAAACAGTATTGAAATAAAAAGAGAACCAACTGTATGGGAAAACATATTTGCCAATGACACCTCAGACAAGGGTTTAATTGCCGTAATATATAAAGTACTCACATGACTCCACTCTAAGAAGATGAGCAACCCAATTAAAAAATGGGCAAAGGACTTGAACAGACACTTCTCCAAGGAGGACATACAGAGGATCCAGAGACACATGAAAAGATGCTCAGTATCACTAGCTATCAGAGAGATGCAAATTAAAACCACGAGATACCACCTCACACCAGTGAGAATGGCCATCATAAACAAAGCAACAAACAACAAGTGTTGGAGAGGTTGTGGAGAAAAGGGGACCCTAGTGCACTGTTGGTAGGATTGCAGACTGGTACAACCTCTATGGAAAACAGTATGGAATTTTCTCAGAAAACTAAATATGGATCTGCCTTTTGAGCCAGCAATTCCACTGCTAGGATTATACCCTAAGAACCCTGAAACACTAGTCCAAAAGAACCTATGCACCCCAATATTCATAGCAGCACAATTTACAATAGCCAAGTGTTGGAAGGAACCTAGGTGCCCATCAGTAAATGAATGGATCAAAAAACTATGGTACATTTACATAATGGAACTCTATGCGGCAGAAAGAAAGAAGGAGCTCCTACCTTTTGCAATAGCATGGATGGAACTGGAAAGCATTATGCTAAGCAAAATAAGCCAGGCAGTGAAAGACAAATAACATATGATCTCACCTTTAACAGGAACATAATAAACAAAACAAATAAACAAGCCAAATATAACCAAAGACACTGAAATAGAGAACAGGCTGACAGTGACCAGAGGGGAGAGGGGAGGGAACTTCAGGGGAAAAGGGGAAAGGTTTGCAGGAACAAGTATAAAGAACACATGGACAATAACAAGGATTGGTGGAAACAGGAGGGAGTTGGGGAGGGCTGGGGAGGTAAGCTGGGTTGAAGGTAAAAGGTAGAAAACTGTACTTGAACTACAATTAAAATTTAAAAAAAAGATGCTCAGCATTGCTAGCCATCAGAAAGATGCAAATTAAAACCACAACGAGATACTGCTTCACACTAGTGAAAATGGCCATCACAAAAGAATCAACAAACAACAAGTGTTGGAGATGATTTGGATAAAAGGGAATCCTAGTGCATTGTTGGTGGGATTGCAGATTGGTGGATCCATTGTGGAAAACACTATGGAATTTCCTCAGAAAACTAAAAATGGGACTGCCTTTTGACCCAGCAATTCTACTGTTGGGATTATACCCTAAGAACCCTGAAACACCAATCCAAAAGAACCTATGCACCCCAATGTTCACAGCAGCACAATTTACAATAGCCCAGTGCTGGAAGCAATCTAGGTGCCCATTAGTAAATGAATGGATCAAAAAACTATGGTACATTTATGTGATGGAATACTACACAGCAGAAAGAAGGAAGGAGCCCCTGCTCTTTGCAATAGCATGGATGCATCTGTAGAGCATCATGCTAAGTGAAATAAGCCAGGTGGTGAAAGACAAATACCATATGATTTCACCTTTAAGTGGAACCTGATTAACAAAATATACAAGCAAGCAAAATATAACCAGAGACATTGAAATTAAAAATCAACTGAGAATAACCAGAGGGGAGGTTGGAGGTGATAGTGAAGGGAAAAAGAGAAAGAGTTGTCAGGAACATGTATACAGGATACATGGACCTAACCAAAGGTGGGTAGGATCAAGGGTGGGAAGTGGGGATGGCTGGGGTGGTGGGGAGTGGCGTGGCAAAAATGGAGACAACTGTACTTCAACATCAATAAAAATATGAAAAATCAAAATAATATCAAATGTCAATCATAATAAAAAATAAATAAATATTTAGTTAAAATAAAATTAACAATTTCATAAAAAACTGTGGTATAGTTACACAATGGGATGTTATGCAGCAGAAAGAAAGAAGGAGCTCCTACCCTTTCTGGCAGCAGGGAAGGAATTAGAGAGCATTATGCTGAGTGAAATAAGCCAGGCAGTGAGAGACAAATACCCTATGATCTTACCTATATGTGGAATCTAATCAACAAAACAAACAAAAAAGCAGAAAAGAACCAGATGCAGGGAAATAAAGAACAAACTGACAGTGACCAGAGGGAGTAGGGAGGGGATAATGAGGGAAAGAGGGGGATGGATCAAGTAAGGAACATGTACAAAGGATCCATGGACAGGGACAATGTGGTGGGGATTATCTCTGTGATGGGGGATGTATGGGGGGCAGGGGAGAGCTATTGGGGGAAGAATGGGGATAGCTGTAACTGAATAACAATTAAAAAATGGGGGAAAAGTTAGCAATTACAGTGGTGTAGTTATTTCCAACTTCTAGCTCAGTATATTTTCCATGATTTTATTTTTAAAGGCTGGCCCATTTTTCTAGGTGTGGTTTTCATCACATCTTTTAACCTTGATTTATTGGTATGATGTTTGTGGTATAGAAATGGATCTCCCAGGAACCTAGCAATAGGGGAGAGAAGTGAAAAGAAAAGTGAGATTCACTTACCATGTTGAGGAACCCATGACCACCTCCCAGTAATGGCAACCACTGTCAATGAATATATTTCCTGCTGCCCCATAGCACCCTGTGCCACTAAATCTCTCTGGGGTATGGCTTTTCTTCAGAGAGCTTTCATCCTTCTCCATCTGCAATCCATCATTTGAGATCTTCAACTTCTTGTGAGTCATTTTGGGATCCAGTTTAAAGGGTTGGCCTGAAAAAAGTAGAAAAGAGAAAATGCATGAGAACATATTTAAGAGTTCTTTGTCTTCCTGGAACATCACTATCAGAGAAGCCCCAATATGATGATTACTCTTAGGTCAGTACAAGTTAGCTAATGTTTGATTAAGGAAGCAGGCCAGAAGCCACCATTTTCAATAAAATAAAAATATGCTGCCCCCTTCATATATTAAGAAATTGAAAGGGAACTCTAGGGTCTTAATTGTGTTCTGTACTTAGCTTTTATTTAACTGGATGGTTTGCTATTTGGGTGGATTTTTGGGGAAGAAGTGTTTGAGCTGAGCAAAGTGAGAAAATAGATGAAATAATTGCTGCTGGTTGACAGAAAAAAGCCAAAAATAACTCAGCAACAGGACAAATTTTTCCCTCTTACAACTGGGATGTAAATAATATAACTAGGGAACTTCATTAGAGTGACTATTATATCATCAATAATCAGAGAAAATATTTATTGGACAGGATCATTCACAACCGAGAATTCCTTATAGTTATATGACAAAATCAAGTTACTAAGAGCTAATTGCTCTGTATTGCAAGGGTTGTATTATACAAAATTCATGTGTGGCAGACATTGTTGGTGAACACAACATCCATTCCCTACTTTTTCTCTCTTACCCACTTTCACTATAGAGGCCAGAAAAGCTAAATACTCCAGCACCTACCCTTCCTTGCTGCTACAGGTGTCTAATAAGTGGAAGTAGTTGGAAGCAGAAGTCAGACAGGGTGGAGGAACCTTCTGGGAAAAATGCATGTTTTCTTGATAAAAGGAATACTCATCGTGTATACCATCCCTTCTCCCTTCTTCCTACCTCGAAAGAAAATATGACATCTAAAGTTTGCAGTGGCCATACTGTGACCATGTGGCAAAAAGCCAATACAGAAAAGGGGAAGAAGCATGGATCTTTTATGACATCACAGAACTGCCACAACAGCCCTACCTTTAAACCCCTTGCTATGTTAAAAAGAGAAAAAATATTTTATTAAAGTTACTAACAAATAACTATTTGTTAAGCTAAGTTGAATTTTTTTGTCACTTGCAGTCAAAAGCATTTCTAACAGGTATGGCTTCTCTGCAGTAGGATTTTACCAGATTATTCACAAATATTGTCATGTTCCACATAACAATGTTTCATTCAATAATGAAACACATATAGGACAATAGTATACCATATAGCCTAGGTGTGGACTAGGCTATACCATCTGGGTTTGTGTAAGTATACTCAATGATGTTCACACAACAATGAAATTACCTAATGATTCATTTCTCAGAATGTTTCCCCATTGTTAAGTGGCACATGTCTGTAGTATTCTTTTACGCAACTGTCCCCCAAGCATGAGGGTGGGGTGCAGTGAAAAACTCTTCACTAATCTTCCCAAGCCACCAGCTGTTTTATATACTCCAAGGCCTTGAACAAACCCCTTGACCAAAGCACAAACTACAACAGTAAAGCTCCCCTATCCTAGGCCTCTGTTCTCCTGCACAGTTGTGGATGTCTGCTCAGGCTAACTGTATTCCCTAGCACAAAGGGGATACTGATGCCTCCTTTCAGAATCACTGTAACATACTGTTTGTTTTTAGTCGGGTAGGTTCACTGTTCCGGCTGCCTGCTTGATTTATGGCTTTAACAATGAAGATGTAGCGTGTCCCACTCTGGAGTCCATGCACTGTGTAATGGTTCTGCTTAATGTTGGGCACAATCATCCAGCTATCCACCGAATTATACAGGCCTGTAATATGTGGAAAGACAAGGACATTAACCAGGAGGTAATAGAAATAGAATGAAAAGCACACTGAAAATTGATCACAAGCCCCTGAAAAGTGAATTTTATTTTGTTTTCTTATGACTCCTGGAAGACATAGTGATATGAATCTCCTCTGCTTCCTTCCACCCATAGAGCTAGGTTCATGTCTGGTAACTTGCTTCTGATAATTGAATGCAACCACTAGCACAAGTTAGGTTACTTCAATTTTCTTCCAAACAATATAGGAAAAACTACTCTACAAAATCACAGAATCATCTCTTTTATGGAGTCTAGATTTTTTCCACAAAGGTCCAATCCTCTGAGAGCTGAGTCTTGCCTCATATGGATAGAGTAGTCCTGTGCAGAGCATAGGAACATTGAATCTCAAATCTGAAAGGACACCTAGACATATATTTCCCTCATATCACAAATGGGAAACAAATGGAGAGAAGAAAAGTGACTTGCCCAAGGCCACAGATAGCTGGTGATGGTGCTGAGACTAAAACCCCATTCATTTTAATCCTAGTCTGGTGTTCTCTCCACTACATCACAAGTCACAGGGTGAACAATAATGTTTTGCTGACTCTGTAAATTAACAACTCTTTCAGGGCTTATGACTCAACTCTTTCACCTCATCCTCACTTTTACTTCCAAGACTAGTTGGGCTCCAAGGTGTCATAGGGAAGCCAAGGAGGAAACACGATAACCAAAGCAAAGTATCATCTCTTCACTTGGCACTACAGTTTTATCAGTTCCTGGTTCTGATTCGAATAGCCATTTGAGGTTGGATGGCCCAGAAAGACACTATTGTCTGGAATCTTCTTTCCTCCCAAGTAGGGAAAAGGATCAGAGATCTATGTTTTTGCTTTTGAAACTCTTTAGACCATAAACTTTGACTTAAATAGAGAAAAATGTACATAATTAAAAACATGTATTTGGATGTACATGTATATAGGTATCTGTGGATTACCTATGTTTCTTCTCTCTTATGTTATCTTGTTTTCAGTCAGTTTACTGCCTTTTAAACACAATTCTATCAGAGGGTGTAAAGGAAAGGGCAATGAAAATGAGTAGTAAATTTAGTCACTTCTATGCATCTGTATTAAAGGTTTTAAGTAAGGCTGAAAATAAAAACAAATTAATTTTTGAAAGCAATCTGATTGGGAGGGTTTATAATTAATTTGAGGGGAAAGTATAAATATTCTGAATTAAAAGTAGAAAAAGAAGGACAAAGGAGGGCAAACAGATATGCTATAGGAAGAAGAATAATTGGTGGAAATGCTCAATGATTCTTAGGAAAAGACAATAAATGATAAGAACCAGGGATAATGTTTGAGATTTTGGCTGTCTATGTATCAATGCATAGTATTAATCATAAACTTCACATGGAATTTTAATATAAAGAGGGAAATATATGATCTTTCAGATACTCTTCTAAAACTACAAAACAAAACAAACTTCACAATGAAGTATTATGCAGCTGTAAAAAAAGTATGAGGATGATCTCTGTGAACTGATATATGATAATTTCCAGGGTATATTGTTAATTGAATAAAGCAAATTTTATAAGAGCTTATATATAATATGCTAGCTTTTTTCAAGAAAGAAAGGTAACTAAGAAAGCATACATACATATGCCTGGGGCTATAAAAACAACAATAACAACAGGAAGGAAAAGCCAGAAAATAATGAAGTTGGTTATCTACAAAGGGTGGGATAGGGGAATAGGATTTAAAAGATATAAGAGAGAAAGACATTTCTGTGAGTATTCCTTTTTTATACAGTTTTTCCTTTTGGAAACACTTATAAATTTGAATATTAAAATGAAATCAATATGACTGGGAAGAGTGAGGACTAAAACTGTAGGCAAACTGAACAAATTAACCCAACTGCATTTCAAATGAAAAATATCCACACCAAAGGGATGGGGGCAGGAGGAGAATTGCTAACAAGTGTTGAACTATTGTTTGTTTTTGTAGTGGTATGGGCAAAGCAAAATCTGAAACTATTGTTGATATATTATGGGAGTGAGCAAATGAGTACATGCATTAATGTTGGGAGCCAGGGTTCTCATTGTTGAAGTAGGAACATATAAATATGGAATGGGTGAAGGCAAGAAAGAACCTGTGAGGATGGACTGGAATTGGAGGTACTGATAGAAAATCATATTATATAAATAAATAAATAAATAAATGTGAGTGTATACATACGTGCACATATGCTAAGTATATGTATATATACAGGGGTGGGCAAAGTAGGTTTACAGTTGTGAGTACATGAAACAGTTTAATCTTGTGTTATTATTATTAATTATTATACTATTTTCCATATGAATAACTATAAACCTGCTTTTGTCCACCCTATATTATGTGTGTATATGTATACATACATGGGTGGATGTGTCTATTTCTAGTGTCCAGGTCTTGGTCTCTAATATCATTCTCTCCCTAAAAGAAACCAGGATTTGTTAGGAGAGTGGCTTATTAAAAACTAGGAAGGATAATTTCAAATGAGCCTAGAACCTCCTGTTATGCTGGAAAATAAGGAAGTACTCAAGAAAATGATAGGACAATATAAGGATCCAAGAGTCATTTTAAAAGGCTTCCATTGGTTAAATCTAAGCAATTTGAGTACCAAAATAAGTAAGGACAGTAAAGAATTATCAACCATTGAAAAAAGAATCCAGGAGTCCATACAAATATGCAGATTATTAAATAAACAAATGGAGGGTGGGGCTTTTGCTTAGAGTAGAATGCAGAGTGCCAGCTTGCAAATGTGAGAAGGGATACTCAGTTGGAAAATCATCATTTTGCAATCATCAGAGTAAAGATCAATCAGGCAAGAATTATTGATGTTAAAACAGGAGTGGGAGTGGGACGGTTTTGATGAGGAAGCAAGATATTTTCATGGTCTTAAAGCATCACAGCAGAGATTGCTTATTATTTGCAAAAGGAAAAGAGTACACAGTGAACAAATCAGTTAACACCTTTGACCAGGAGATCAAAGTTAGCATCACCAGTGAATGAAAAATGGATATCATGTGCCTCCAGATGTGATGTTTTAAGGAGGACACATCTCTTCTGTAATATTCTAGTCATAAATGCATCATCTGGATATAATCATGAGGAAATATCAGACAAACCAAAAATAAAGAACATCATAATAAAATAAAAAGGCACTTAAAATGTCAATATCATTAAAGACAAAGCTGAGGAAATGGTTCAGATTACAGGAGGCTAGAAATATGACATTTAAGTGTAATATCTAATCCTAGACTATAAAAGACAATATTGGGTCCTTTATAGGTTATAAAAGATATTATTGGGTCAACTGTTAAGACTGGAATATGAATGGTGGGTTACATAAAAGTATTGCACCAATGTTAAATCTCTTAAAGTTGATAACTGTATTGTGGTTATTTAAGAGAATTTCCTTATCTTAGAAAATCATGAAGAATTTACAAGCAAAAGGCCATGATTATGCAATTTACTTTCAAATAGTCAAGACAAAAGAGAAGCCTAGAGAAATCCAGCATATGATAAAGGAAATGGGGAAAATAGTAACAATGGGTGAATCTGGCTAAATAGTATTTGGGAAATCTTTGCACTAGTCCTGTAACTTTTCTGTAATTTTGAAATCATTTCTAAATTTAATAAAGGTAAATATGTGATCCTCTAGGCATGACTGAGTCTTGGTGAGATGGGATTTATGATTGAGTTATGGTAATGGAATTATACACCATGTTCAAAAGGGAAAGATCAGCCCTGGCTGGTGTAGCTCAGTGGGTTGAGCCTCAGCCTGCACACCAAAAGGTCACCAGTTCAATTCCCAGTCAGGGCACATGGCTGGGTTGCAGGCCAGGTCCCTAGTAGGGGGTGCATAAGAGGCAACCACACATTGATGTTTCTCTCCCTCTCTTTCTCTCTCCCTTCCCTTCTCTCTAAAAATAAAATATTTTTAAAAAGAAAAAATATTTAAATAAAAAAGGGGGAAAGATCACAATATGGAAATCCATGAACCTGAGTGTAAATGTGTGGTGGAAAGCATTCCCATGAAAATGAAAAGGAGGGGAAACAGAAGTTACATCTTTGTGGCAGTATGTTACAGACTTCCCAGCCAGACACAGGTTGTAGTCAAAGCTTTCATAACACAAAACACAAAATTTAAACAAAGGAAAGCTGTATAGTAATGGAGAAGACAATCATCCAAATATCTGTTGGAATTCTTATTCAGCTAACAACATCATCTGAAACAAAACTGGCTTATGACTGTTCCATGTCTTAGATGAGGTGGGGATAAAGTTAAAAACGAAGGAAGAAAGTTGAAAAAAAATAGCGGGAACTAATTCTCCTGACAAAATTCTAACCAACAAGGATAAAATTTCTAGTTAAAAAAATATGGAGTGTGACTATTTTAAGATTCCCCATGTAAGCTGTATCATAGTATCTGTCCTTATGTGTCTGGCTTATTCCACTTAGCATAGGCCATCCAGGCTCATTCATGCTGTCACAGAGTTTCCTTCTTTTTTAAGATTGAATAATATTCCATTGTGTGTGTATACCACATTTTCTTTATCCATGCATCTGTTGATGGATAACTTATTTAGGTATGTCAATCATACCTAAATAAAAAGGTTTGAAAAGACAGAAAATGCAGAAAGCAAGGGAAAGTAGCTTTTGGAAGTGAGGTTCAGTCAAGAGTGGCAGGTCAGACTGGCAGGTAGGACTGGGACCTTGAACCTTCATGAATACTTATTCCCAGTAAAACAGTTTCAGCTTATCTGCCCACTGCCATCCAAAATTTTGCTTCAGGGTCTGCTGTTGTCCCAGTCCTATCCCACTTTTCTACCAACGATCAGAAGAAAGACATGGAAGGTAAGCTGGGAGCAGAAGTAAATCTATTAGAAGGCAGAAACTTGATTCAAATGGATATTGGCAGGCTGGAATGAGGAATCAATGCTAACTAGATTAAATGTAATAGGGATGAATTCAAGTTGATGTATTTCCATTTAGACAATCAATTGAACAGGAATAGGATTTGAAATTCACAAGGATGTCAGCTGACCATATGCTCAGCCAACATTCAGTAATCAATGTGGCTACTCTTCAAAAAAAAAGTTCTGAGCGAGGGGTAGGGCATCAGCTATATGCAAAACAAATAATCCAGCTATTACTTGAACTGGTCAGACTACTTTTGGAGTATATTCACTTTTTTTTCACAGCACATTTTATAAAGCACCTTGACAAGTAGGAGTGTGTTCATAAAAAGAATGCTAGGATGGTAAAGGGTCTGAAACATGAGAAGCAATTTAAAGAACTGAGAATGTTTAGCCTGGAAAAGGGAAAATTTACAAGGGACATAAGAACTACCTAAAACTATCTAAAGAACTGTCATGTGAAACATTGATCAGGATTGTTAGTGAGGCATAAAAGAGCAGGCCAAGGACTAACTAGTAGCTGTTGTTTAATACAAGGAGCATTAGGCTTGACGTCTGACAGGCTTGGATTCAAATCTTGACTCCATCAGTTTGTAGCTTTGTGAACTTGGGCAACTCACTAAACTTGAGCTCAGTTTCTTCATCTATGAAATAGAACTAATATCATTCCATAAGGCTAAGTAAGAATTCATGAGGACTAAATGAGATTATGTAAGTGGGAATGTTTGTGAATGGCAAAACATTATACACATGTAAATTATTACTGTCATTATTTACTAGGAGAAAGAATGAGACCTTTTATAAAGAAGCACTGACAATTAGTTACAGCTGCACAACAATTAAATGGGCTGTTCTGTTACAAGTGAGTGATCCACCACTGGAAATATTCAATCAGAGACAAGATAATCATCTACTGGGTGTCTGGTAGAACAGAAGATTAGACTAAATGACTTTGAAAGTCATCCCTTCGAATTTGAAGATGCCATAATCCTATTGCTATTAAGACATCCTTCAACCTTTTCTTTACAAAGAATTATATATACCTGAAAATAGAGGTGACAGCCTTTAGATCTTTTCCACTTCTCCAACTTATTCTCAGCTCCAGGAGACCACTGTTTTCCCCATATTGGGAACAAGAAGCACAGTTGCTGGTTCTAAGACTTTCCCCAGCAAGAGAGACAAGTGCAGAACAAACAGCATGTTGGGAAGGCCTTAGAATTTGTGACTTCATAAACTGAAGACACACCCAAGAACACCCAAGATCACAGCTACCTTGGCTAAGTGGCTTAGGTTGTAGCTGCATGAGGCAAGTGTCTTTGAGAGTTTGACCCCAAAAGTCCTCTCAGCTCCCCACCCCACTATGTGGCTCAGAATTCTCACGGTTCAGGAAAAGGAGTCTATTGGGAGGGTTTCACAACTCCTCTCTGCAAGCTTGTGAAGTTGGAAACAGAATCACAAACACACAGGTAAAAGAAAATACTCATTTTAAACTATGCAGATGCAAACTTAGGGTGGAAATCAGTTTCAGTCTTGAATCCAGCTTTAATTCTGATTTCATTTCCATTTTTCCTAAGTGCATACAGGAGAACTTGAACCTGAAACCCTCTTGTTTGGCAATCAGTGAGTTAAGTTCTTACTCCAATTCATCAGAAGCTGAAACCATAATGTGAGAGCTAAATGATGCCTTTTTGAACATCCTTAATTTTGTGGTCCACTGATACAGTTTTATATTTGATGTAATTCTTGGAGGAAAGGGAGAAGGGATAAAGGGGAGAATGACAGAGACAGGAGGCTTGTCACTATATTCACTAATACAAATGGATATGGTAAAGAAAATAAATAGTCTTTGAACATAATTATTGTATTTTACCATGATAATGAAGTGAAAGAAGAGTCAAGGAGAGAGATGATTACATGTATAGAATCAGCAATGATGGTGACTTAGCAACCAAGTAATGAATTATGAGTTCTGTTCTGATTTGGGAGAGAGAGGTGACAAGGATTAACTGAGGAAAGGCTAAGAATTATATAAACAAATTGGAGTGGCCCCAGTGACTTCTCTGCAAGAAAATAGACAACTTTCTGACCAGCAACACTACAGTAAGCCCTTTGCAAGGCCCTGAGGGAGCTTACACTGTTCTAAACAACCTAACATGTCTTACAAACACTTGCCTCGTGGCGCCCCGGCCAATCTTGAGCAGCTTACTGCTTCCTTACATTTCCTTATCTCTGGCCACAGGCCCCAACTACACCATGACTTACTGATGAAGTTAGCCTGGCCAGTGAATATGGTGTACTGAAGCTCATAGGAGCTGATGCTGAATTCATCATCTGAGATCCAGTGGACTGTAATGGTGTCATGGGAGGCAGTACAGAGTTCCTCTCGGATAGACGGTGGGTTTGGGGCTGTAGGGAAAGGGGAAAAAGAAGGTAAGGAAAGCACATTCTCTGTTTTGGAATTTTAGAATCATTACTCATACTGCCCAATTCAACATGTTGTGGAGAGATTTTAATAAACAGTTTCAGATTGCACATAATACAACCTGAAGCAAAGAGCTAAGAGCTCAAGTTCCCTCAACTAAACTTTTGCTTCATTGATAAAGATATTTTAGGCAAAGATACAAGCTTAAGTTATTGAGATGAATGACCAATTATCTACTCTGTCTGCACAAATACATGTAACTATTAGACCAAAATGGCCATAGTTTTTTTATTACATGACCTTCAACCTATTTCTTTTTATGTCAAAAGAAGTTTGGCAGTATAGCCAAGTGCAAAATAATATGTGCTTCCCCATCTGTAAAATAGGGATGATAATTACATCATAGATTTGTTGCAAGGACTCATGACATAAAATTAATATACAATGTCTGGCACAAGTAGATATTCAATAAATGACAGTTATTTTAATATATTAACAAAATAACTATGAATACAAAGTTATTATATGTGTGTATTTTCATCATAAACTAATAATTCAAATAATTCTGAATGTAGTCAGCATTTTTAAAAGGCTGGTTGTATTCCCTTATTTTATAAAATTATCTACAAGCCAGATATTTCTTACATTTTTCTTTCCAATCTTCTAATTCTTGAGTTTCCTTAAAACCATTTGAGTGGTATCTGTACCTGTGTAGGCACTCTCTAATATTCTATAAGTGTCACCTGAGTTCCACCCCCATAACAAGTAACAATATATTGCTGACAGGCCCATAAGGAGGAATCCATCAGCAACTTCTTGTTTTTTAGCTTTAAGAATGAATGGTATACTTATTCTGCCCCCAGAAATATTTGATAAATCATCTTTCTTTTCTGTTACATGAACTAAAATGTGTTCTATCTAAACAGATACATGTATCAGCCCTGACTGGTGTGGCTCAGTGGACTGAGTGCTGGCCTGTGAATCAAAGGGTCACTGGTTTGATTCCCAGTCTAGGGCACATGCCTAGGTTGTAGGCCAGATCCCCAGTGGGAGGCATGTAAGAGGCAACCACACATTAATGTTTCTCTCCCTCTCTTTCTCCTTTGTACCCCCTCTCTCTAAAAATAAATAAATAAATAAATAAATAAAATCTTTAAAAAATAAAATAAAAATATACATGTACCTTCTTGTTGGTTATATAAGCATTTTAATTATAAATATTGGCCTCTTCACATTATTTCAAAGTATAAACACAACAAAAGAAAAGAATTAAAACAGGAAAAGATGCACAGTATTTTCACACCTGTTAAATAATCTAGCCCCTCCAGCAATTTCTTTTCTCTGGAAAAATCTAAAGCAAAGTTTTCAAAGGCATCATTAAAATTGATATCTGGAATCAGAACTTGAGAAGATGCAGTTGCCATAGCGACCCTGCAAAGAGAAAAGTACAATATATGTCAAAATACATTTGCAACATTTATCCAGTGTTTGATTTCTGGTTTAACAAGGTAAAAGTAAACTATTTGTATGGTTTGATTCTTTAAGTGAAAAATACATCTGTTTTTTGCCAATGAAAACATTTTGATGTTAATTATCAAGAACCAATTATGGGTTAGATCATGTTTATTCACATATGTTCACCTCTAATACACACTGCCCCACCCTGTCTTAATTTTTAGAAGTAAAAATAGAATTTTCCCCTTCTGCATCAATTTACATCTTGCAGGCAGCATCAAAACTAGACCTCTGAAGGCTTAGTATGAGCAATTTGAGAGATTTTTTTTCTCCACATCTTTTTTTATGCTAGTCAACAAGCCAGCACACTGGGGCTGAGTTAAAGCATTCCCCTAAATAGTGTAATTTATTTGATCTTTTAATAACATTTACATTTAAGTATATTATTCTGTGATTGTACAATGTTATGCTAGTTTTATCTCTTCAAATAATTCTAAGCATCTCAAGAACAAGGCTCATATTTTGTACTTCATATCTTCCATGGTCCCTAACATGGTGCTAGACATATAGTGAATAAATAATTGTTGAATGAATAACTGGATGATTAACTACAACACAACTGCTAATATTTATTGAGCATTTAGTATTTTTACATAGATACTTTACCTACATTATCTTATTCCTTACCATAATCCTGTATAGTGTTATCTCCATTTTGTAAGTGAGAAAGTTGACACATAGAGAGGTTAAGTAACTTGCCCAAGGTCACACAATCAATAAGGAACAGGAAAAAATATATAACTGAACCCATGTTCATTGACTTTTCAACTATATACCCTTAACCATTTAAGACAGTTCCTTTAAAAAAAAGAATGTAGGTATAGATTCCAAGATGGCTGAAGAGTAGGTGGAAGGTACACTCACTTGCTTCCAGTGCCAAACCAAACTTACAGCTAAATTATAGAGCACTCAACTTGAAAAACCAACTGAAGCATAGCTTCATGAAATATTATAACCAAGGATTTGCAGAAGCAGCTACATAGAGACTGGTAACAAAGTCAGAGATGTGGAAAGGGCCAGTCCCTGCATGCATGTGCAGCAGTTTAGCTGGAGGAATATTTCTGCTGCAAAACTTCCTCCCCCATCAGGGGCATGGGGTGTGAACCGCATGCAGGAATCCCCAATCCAGAGTAACAGAGACAAGTAGAAGAGTCTGAATAGCACCTAGTAGTGAAAATCAGTGGGGATTCAGTAACCTGGGAGAGAAGAGCATCTGCTAGACACTCAGACGTCACCTTCCCAGGTTGAACACTCCTATTGTTACAGCACCAACCTGGGAGTGCACTACCCAACTACTGGCAGTATCTCTCTATGGTGCTCAGGTCCTGCCCAGTGACCTGCTGGTTGCAGCCCCGCAGAAACTTTTGGGGTGCTCTTCATCTGGAGAAGCTCTTGGTGGAGACTCAGACAGTGAATTGTGTAGCTTTAGAAAGGAGACTGTTCTTACCCACCTTGAGCACAAAGCCAGCGCCCCTCTCCCCACCTGTTGAATTGCGTGTCTTGCCCTTCCGTTCCCTGTGGCCCCATCCTCCTGAGTTCAGTAATGCAGGGGTATAAGAGTGCCTGGCAGAGCTGAGACTTTTGGAGCATGTCTCCTTAAGAGGCTTTTTGTCTAGGAATCAGATGCGCGGGTACTAGGTTGTATGGCTACATTGTGGGGTGGGGAGCATTCCTATCTCTCCTGTGAGCTCAGTCCATGCTATTTCCCCAACAGGATTCATTTGACCTGCATTTCCAGGAGCTGTGGGCCCTGCCCTTCTGAGCTTAGTCTTGGGGTGGGGGGGATCTGAGAGCTATTCAAAGCTGGGACCTTTGGTGAAGGTCTACCTCAGGGGGTCTTGCCCAGAAAAGGAAAGAAGTGCCCACCCCCTTCCTACAGGCTTACTGACACCACCCCCAATGAGAAACAGTTTGGATCTGCTCTCCCAAGTCTCTGTGGCCTCATCCTATGGAGCTCAGCTCCATGGCTGGGGGTGTGGGAAGGATAGGGGTGGTAGTGTTGCTTGGAGCTAGGACATTTGGAGTGTGTCTCCCTTGGAGGCTATTATCTGGGACCAAGATGAAGTGCTTGGCTCCCTCCTACATCACTGCCAATGGGAGACTCTTTTGATGTATCCTCCATAATTCCACTGACTCCACCCTGCTGAGCTTCCTCCTACAGAGAGGATGGTTGGCTGCACCCAACCTGAACCTGAGGCATGTTCCTCCTGAAGGAGCCAGAGATGGAGACTGGCAGAGACTGACTGGCATAGGTCTGGAGTAGGAGTCACTTTCCCCTCATTGATTGTCTGACTATGTGTACCCCAGTAGGAAATCAACTAGCCCCATCCTCCCAACCCCAGTTACCCTGCCCTACTGAGCTCATTACCTGTTGAAGGGTCTGTGGGTCATGGCAGCAAGGGCTCATTCTACAGTCTTTTCTCAGAAGTCTCTGGTTGAAGACCAGGCAAATTTAGGAGGAGGTAGAGTAGCTGACAGGTGGAGGTGGACCTCAGAGAGCTTCAGGCCTTGCCAACCTACCCCCAGATCTAAGCTGGAGGCAGCTGACCCTTGTACACAGATTGGCCCCTCACAGTCACACCAAGGACCAGTAGACACAACCAAAAACATTAAATACTATGACGGCTCCAGACAGGAAGCCCAAGGCTGGTTACATAGAACATCTGACATTGACCTGTACCTGAACTCTGCTGAAGTGGACCCAGAACCAACACAACCATTAGGGGGCTACAGACCACACCCGAGCTCAACCAAATTAGCCACACAAGTGGCACATGCAAAGGGGAATTCCGGCAAGCACCAGAATCTGCTGGGAACAACTACACCTCAGGAGGCAGTCCATGCATAGTGACTCATACACAGTGACTGAGATTTATGCTAATAATCAACCAGCCTGAAGGGTTAACTCCACCCATGAAACAGCCAACAGCATTCAAGGCTCAACTATAATAGGAGGGGGCACACAACACACAAGAAACATTCCTGGAGCACTGAGCTCAGATGATCTGTACAATTGCACCACTATGCCTCCCAAAACACCTACATCATAAAGCCATCATAGCAAGTTTGTCAGTCATAGAAGATCTATCTAATACACAGAGACAAAATAGGGAGACAGAGAAATATGCTCCAAATAAAAGAATAAAACAAATCCATAGAAAAATAATTAAATGAAATAGAAACAACAAAGATTCCAGATAAAGAGCTTATTTTTAAAAAGATTTTATTTCTTTTTAGAGAAAGTGAAAGAGAGGGAGAGGGACCCTTCCTTCACATAAAGCACCAAAACACAGTGATGGGGGTTGCCCCACCTCAGCAAATACCTAAGGCTCCACCCCTTACCACGTAATAGGTGTACCAAGGCAAAAAAAAATGGCCCAAATGAAAGAACAGGTCAAAGCTTCAGATAAAATACAACTAAGCAATGAAGAGACAGCCAACCTATCAGATGCAGAGTTCAAAACACTGGTAATCAGGATGCTCACTGAAATGATTGAGTATGGTCTCAAAATAGAGGAAAAAGTGAAGGCTATGAAAAGTGAAGTAAAGGAAAATGTACAGGGAACCAACAGTGAAGGGAAGGAAACTGGGAACTCAAATCAATGATTTGGAGCAGAAGGAAGAAATAGGCATTCAACCAGAACAAAATGAAGAAACAAGAATTCAAAAAAGTGAGAAGAGGCTTACAAACCTCTGGGACAACTTTAAACATTCCAACATACTAATTATAGGGGTGCCAGAAGGGGAAGAAAAAGAGCAAGAAAATGAAAACTTATTTGAAAAAATAATGAAGGAGAATTTCCCTAATATGGCAGAAGAAATAGACTTCCAGGAAATCCAGGAAGCTCAGAGAGTTTGGGCCCAAGGAAGTACCCACCAAGGCATATCATAATCATATTGCCCAAGATTAAAGACAAGGACAGAATATTAACAGCAGCAAGAGAAAAGAAGACAGTTACCTACAAAGGAGTTCCCACAAGACTATCAGCTAATTTCTCAAAAGAAACCTTGCAGGCAAGAAGGGGCTGGAAAGAAGTATTTGAAATCACAAAAGGCAAGGACATACATCCAGGATTACTCTATCAGGCAAAGCTATCATTTAGAATGGAAGGGCAGAAAAAGTGCTTCCCAGATAAAGTCAATTTAAAGAAGTTCATCATCACCAAGCCCTTAGAATATGAAATGTTAAAGGGACTTACCTAAGAAAAAAAAAGAAGATCAAAACTATGAACAGTAAAATGTTAACAAACTCATAACTATCAACATCCAAACCTACAAAAATAAAAAGGAACTAAGCAAGCAACTAGATCAGGAACAGAATCTCAGAAATAGAGATCGTATGGAGGGTTATCAGTGGGTAGAGGGCAGAGGGAGAATGGGGGAAAAGGTACAGAGAATATGAAGCATAAATGGTAGGTACAAAATAGACAGGGGGAGGTTAAGAATAGTATGGGCAATGGAGAAGCCAAAGAACTTATATGTATGACCCATGGACATGAGCTAAGGTGGGGGAATGATGGTGGGAAGGGGGTTTAAGAAAGAGAAGAAAGCGGAAAAACAAAAAAAGAGGGATAGAAACATCAATGTGCATGACTCCGATCAGGAACCTGGCCTGTATACCCCCAACCAGGGACATGGCCTGCAACCCAGGCATGTACCCTGACCAGAAATCGGACTGGCAACCTTTGTGGGATGATGCCCAACCCACTGAGCCACACCAGTCAGGGCCAAAAGCAGATTCTAAAACAATGGTTATAATGATGCTCAAGTACCTTAGAGGAAGAATGGATGATTACAGTGAGAACTTAATGAGATAGTAAGCATTAAAAAGGACATAGAAACCACAAAAAAAAAAACCATTCAGAAATGAAGAATACAATATCTGAAATGAATAATACACTGGAAGGAATCAGCATTGGGTTAGATGAAGCAGAGGATCGAATCAGCGATTCAGAAGACAAGATAACAGTAAGCACCCAAGTAGGACATGAAAAAGAATAGAAGGAGAGGGAAGATGGCAACATGGTAGGAGGGAGCAGATTCCACTTCCCTCTACACATGGGAGAAAAACCTAGCTGATCTACAGAGGAACAGAGCAAACAGCCAACAGTATCACAGTGCAGATGAAAATAAGAGATCAAAAATTGTAGTGGACATTGAAAAAACAGATGGTAAGGAGAGTTTTTCAGGACAATAAGGGCCCAGGTATCAGTGAAGAGACCAGGGTGGCTGAAACCCCTGTCCTGGTGCTCACCAGGTCTGCCACAAGGCTCTAGGGAGGGAACCAGGTCAACTGCTCCCTCCCCAGCCAAACAAGATTTGAGCAGCACCTGGAGAGACTTGGTTGCTTGAAGTCACAGGGAGGGGAGTTAAGGTCTGAGTGGCAAACACGCAGGGGCTGTGAGCACCCATGCCTAGCCCTGGGAGGAGTGTATGCACAAGCCCCTGTGACAAGAGGCACCCATGACTGGAGGCGCCCGTTCGACTGGAGATGGCCGACCATTGGCAGGCGGCCAACCAACTGGGGTGCCTTCAAGATCAGAGGAGGGGACTTTGTGGAAGACCCAGAGCTCATACCTGTGAACCTAGGGTGAGTACATGCAATGCAGGAAACCTGCGGAAAATCCGGTTGGTGCGTGCCCCCTGTAGGAGACCTGGAGCTCATACCCAAAAACCCGGGGAGTGCTTGATGCATAGGAAATTCCATCTTACACCCTTAAACTCGGGAAAATGCCCACTCCGCAGGAGGCCCAGAAACCATGCCCAAAGCCCTGAGCAGAGAGGCACCTGGCTACTCTGGGGAAAGTGCATGGCTAGCCCTGGGGAGAGTGCACTGCTAGTACTGAGGAGAGTAGCCCAAAGCTGACTGAGTACTGAACAGGGAAGAAAAGAGATACGAGTAGCCCCTCTGCCCTTTGCAGCTTGCAAGATCAGAAAAACCAGTTTTGCCAGTTTGAAACCAGCAAGAGTTTTTTTTTCTAATTATACTTTTTATTACTATTTTTTATTATTTTTATTTTTTATCAGTCAATTCCTTTTGCTTCTCTTTCCTTCTTTCTTGTTTTATTCCTTCTTCCTTTCTTTCCAATTTTATCGCTTCTTCCTTCTTTTTTTTTCTTTTCTCTTTTTAAATATCCATGAGTGAGACAAAAAAACCTGGAACTGTGAAAAAATGAGAGTTGGACACAAAGAGGGGGCATCATAAGAGCTGAGACAGTGGAAGCTATGAACACCAGGAAACCCAAAGGAGACTGCACCACTGAATCTCGCAGTTATTCTACCACAGAAGTTCACACCATAAATACAGGGAGACAGAACAGATCAATTTAAGAAGCTGACTAACAAGAAAAGTCTTACAAAAAATTAGAACACAAAGAAACAATCCCCAAATGAAAGGAAAGGAGGAAGCCCCAGAAAGAATGCTAAATGAAATGGAGGAAACTCAGCTATCAGATATTGAGTTCAAAGCAACGGTTGTCAGGAAGCTCCATGAGCTCTCAATGAGCTGCCAGAAACTACAGGGAAGCTTTGATGAACTCACTGCAAACTATATCAATATGGAAAAGGAAATGGAAACTATCAACAAGGGCCAAGAGGAAATGAAGAATACAATTTCTGAGCTGAAGAACACAGTAGAAGGAATGAAAATCATAAACAATGAAGCAGAAGATTGGACCAGTGAGTTGGAGGACAAAGTAGGAAAAAACACACAGAAAGAGCAAGAAAAGGAAAAGAGTCTCAGAAAGAGTGAAGAAGGATGAAGGGAAATGCAAGACAATATGAAATGTAATAGTATCCATATAATAGGGATACCAGAAGGCGAAGAAGAAGAGCAAGGGATAGACAACCTATTTGAAAAAGTAATGATGGAAAACTTCCCTAATTTGATGAGAGAAAAAGTCACACAAATCCAGGAAACACAGAAACTGCCAATCAAGAGGAACCCAAAGAGGCCTACTTCAAGACACATCAAAATTAAAATGACAAAATTGCAAGACAAAGAAAGAATCTTAAAGGCAGCAAGGGAGAAAAAGGAAGTAACATACAAGGAAGCCTCAATAAGGTTAGCAGCTGACATCTCAATGGAAAGGCTCCAAGACAGAAGACAATGGCAAGAAATATTCCAAGTAATGAGAAAAAAAGGCCTGCACCCAAGACTACTTTACCCAGCAAAGCTTTCAATCAAGATAGAAGGCCAAATAAGGAGCTTCCCAGAAAAAAGAAGTCTAAAAGAATACACCTCTACCATACCAGTTCTGCAAAACATGCTAAAGGCACTGCTTTAAGGAAAGGAAAGAAAACAGAGAGAGAGAGAGGAACACAGGTACGAAAATGGCAGTGAATAAATACCTATCAATAATAGCCTTAAATGTAAATGGATTAAATGCTCCAATCAAAAGACATAGAATAGCTGAATGGATAAGAAAGCATGACCCACACATATGCTGCCTACAAGAGACCCACCTCAGGACAAAAGACCTACACAGACTCAAAGTAAAGGGCTGGAAACAAATTTTCCAAGGAAATTGACAGAAAAAAACAGGGTAGCAATATTCATATCAGACAAAATAGACTTCAACAGAAGGGCCATAAAGAGAGACCCAGATGGTCACCTCATAATACTCAAGGGAAGAATCCACCAAGAAGACATAAACATTGTAAGTACATACACACCCAACATAGGAACACCTAAATACATCAAGAATATCTTAGAGGACTTCAAGAAAGATATTGACAGCAACACAATTATACTATGGGATTTTAACATCCCACTCTCAAAAATGGACAGATCTTCCAAACAAAATATTAACAAAAAGCAATCTAGATGAAATGGAGTTAACTGATATATATAAAGCACTTCATCCCAAAGAAATTAAATACACATTTTTTTTCAAATGCACATGGAATATTTTCAAAGATAGACCAAATGACAGGACACAAAACAAGCCTCAACAAGTTCAAGAAAATTGAAATCATACCAAGCATTTTCTCTGACCACAAAGGACTGAAACTATAAACCAACTCAAAGGGGAAAAACCCCAAATCCTCAAAATCATGGAGATTGAATAGCATGCTATTAAACAATGAATAGGTCAAGAATAAAATTAGGGAAGAAATCAAAAAGTTTCAGGAAACAAATGAAAATGAACTCACAACCACCCAAAACTTATGGGACACAGCAACGGCAGTCCTAAGAGGGAACTTCATAGCGATACAGTCCTACCTAAAAAAGATAGAAATATTTCAAACAAACAATCTAACCCTACTCCTATGAGAACTTGTGGAACAACAAGAAAGACAGCCCAGAGCAAGTAGAAGGGAGGAAATAACCAAGATCAAAGCAGAATTAAATGACATAGAGACTAAAAGCACAATTCTAAGGATCAATGAATCCAGGAGCTGGTTCTTGAAAAGATAAATAAAATTGAGAAGCCTTTAAGCAGGCTCATCAAGAAAAAAAGAGAGAGGACCCAAATAAACACAATCAAAAATGAAAGAGGAGAAATTACAACTGACACCACAGAAATACAAAGGATTGTGAGAAATTACTATGAGGAACTGTATACCAAGAAATTTGAAAGCCTAGGTGAAATGGACAAGTTTCTAGAAAAATATAATCTCCCAAAACTCAATGAAGAAGAAGCAGAAAGCCTGAACAGACCAATCACAACAGATGAAATTAAAGCAGTAATCAAAATACTCCCAACACACAAAAGCCCTGGACCCGATGGTTTCACAGGAGAATTCTACAAAGTATTTAAGGAAGAGCTAACCCCTATCCTTCACAGATTATTTGAAAAAATCCAAAATGATGGAAGACTCCCAAAATCTTTTTATGAAGCCAGCATCATCCTAATCCCAAAACCAGATAAAGACATAAGAAAGAAACAAAACTTCAGACCAATATCGCTGATGAACATAGACGCTAAAGTCCTCAACAAAATGTTTGCAAACCGTATCCAACAATACATTAAAAAGATCATACACCATGACCAAGTGGGATTCATCTCAGGGATGCAAGGATGGTTCAACATTTGCAAATCAGTAAATGTAATACATCACATAAACAAAAGCAAAGAAAAAAATCACATGATCATATCAATAGATGTGGAAAAAACATTTGATAAGGTAAAACACCCGTTTATGACAAAAACACTCAGCAAAGTGGGAATAGAGGGACCATTCCTCGACATAATAATGGCCATATATGAGAGACCTACAGCCAACATACTCAGCTGGCAAAAACTAAAATCTTTTCCACTAAGATCAGGAACAAGACAAGGTTGTCCACTTTCACCACTTCTATTCAATATAGTATTGGAAGTCTTAGCCACAGTGATTAGACAAGAAAAGGAAATAAAAGGCATCCAAATTGGAAAGGAAGAAACAAAACTGTCATTGTTTGCAACTGACATAATAGTGTACCTAGAAAATCCTGTAGACTTGGCAAAGAAAGTTGCTATACCTAATAAATGAATTTGGCCAAACAGCCAGATACAAAGTCAATATCCAGAAGTCAAAGGCATTTTTGTATACCAACAATGAAACAGCAGAAGCAGAAATCAGGAAAAAAAAATTCAATATAGCAAAAAGGAAAATAAAATACTTAGGAATAAAGCTAACCAAGAAGGTAAAAGTCCTGCATGCAGAAAACTACACAACGCTGAAGAAGGAAATCAGGAAGAAACAATCAAATTGAACATGTACCATGTTCATGGATTGGAAGAATTAACATTATCAAAATGTCCATACTACCCAAAGCAATTTACAAATTCAATGCAATACCTATTATAGTACCAATGGTGTATATCACAGACATAGGATAAACATTTAAAAACTTTATGTGAAACCAAAAAAGAGGCTGAATAGCTGCTGCAATTTTGAGAAAGAAGAGGAAAGTAGGAGGGATCACAATACCTGACACCAAACTGTATTACAAGGCCACTGTAATCAAAACAGCCTGGTACTGGCATAAAAACAGGCACATGGACCAGTGGAACAGAACAGAGAGCCAAGTAATAAACCCAGGTCTCTATGGTCAATTAATATTTGACAAAGGGCGCAGCAACATAAAATGGAGTAAAAGTAGTCTCTTCAACAAGTGGTGCTGGGAGAACTGGACAGCTACGTGCAAAAAAATGAAAGTCGAACACCAACTTACACCATACACAAAAATAAATTCAAGGTGGGTAAAAGATTTAAATATAAGCCATGATACCATTAAAGTCCTAGAGGAGAATATAGGCTGGAAAATCCCAGATATTTCACGCAGCAGTATTTTTATTGATATGTCCCCTAAAGCAAGGGATATAAAGGAAAGAATAAACAAATGGGATCTCATCAAAATTAAAAGCTTCTGCATGGATAAAGAAAACAGTATTACAATAAAAAGAGAACCAACCGTATGGGAAAACATATTTGCCAATGATACCTCAGACAGCAGTTTAATCTCCAAAATATATAAAGAACTTACAGGACTCCAATCTAAGAAGACAGGCAAACCAATAAAAAAATAGGCAAGAGACTTGAACAGACACTTCTCCAAGGAGGACATACAGAGGATCCAGAAACACAGGAAAAGATGCTCAGTATCACTAGCTATCAGAGAGATGCAAATTGAAACCAAAATGAAATACCACTTCACACCAGTCAGAATGGCCATCATAAACAAAGCAACAACCAGCAAATATTGGAGACGTTGTGGAGAAAAGGGGACCCTAGTGCACTGTTGGTGGGTATGCAGACTGGTGCAGCCACTGTGGAAAACAGTATGGAATTTTCTCAGAAAACTGAAAATGGAACTGTGTTTTGACCCAGCAATTCCACTGCTAGGAATTCTTATAATCTAAGAACCGTGAAACACCAGTCAAAAAAACCCCATGCACCCCAATGTTCATAGCAGCACAATTTACAATAGCCAAGTGTTGGAAGCAACCTAGGTGCCATCAGTAAATGAGTGGATGAAAAAACTATGGTACATTTACACAATGGTATTCTATGCAGCAGAAAGAAAGAAGGAGCCCCTACCCTTTGTGACAGCATGGATTGAACTGGAAAGCATCATGCTAAGCCAAATAACCCAGGTGGTGAAAGACAAATACCATATGATCTCACCTTTAGCAGGAAGCTAATGAACAAAACAAACAAGCAAAATATAACCAAAGACACTGAAATTGAAAATAGGTTGAGAGTCACCAGAGTGGAGAGGGGAGGAAATTTCAGGAGAAAATGGGAAGGTTTTAGAGGAACAAATATAAAGGACACATAGACAAAAATTGGGGGTATGGGAGGGAGGTGGGGAGGGCTGTGGTGGTGGGCTGGGATGGGCATCAAAGACAGAAAAGTGTAGAAGAACAACAATTAAAATTAAAAAAAGAAAAGAAAAGAGAATTAAAAAAATGTGGAAAGTCTAAGGGAACTCTAGGGTAACATCAAGTGTAAAAATACCCACATCATAAGGGTACCAGAAGGAGAGGAGAGTGAGCAAGGAGTTGAGAATCCATTAAACAAAATAATGGATGGAAACTTCCCTAACCTGGTAAAAGAATACATCACACAAGTTCAGGATTTATTAACATCAAACCAGTATTTCGAGACATGTTAAAGGACCTGCTTGAAGTAGAAGGGGAAGGAGAAGGAGGAAGAAGAGGAAGAAGAAAAAGAAGAAAAGGAGGAGAAAACAAATATATATAGAGAGAGGAAAACAGGTATAAAACATATAATAACAATAAAAAGTAGCTGTCAATAGTAACCTTAAAATGTAAATGGATTAAGTGCACCAATCAAAAGACATAGGGTAGCTGAATAGATAATAAAACATGACCCATATATATGTTGTCTACAAGAGACGCACTTCAGAAGCAAAGACACAGACAGAAAGTGAAGGGTTGGAAAAAAAAACATTCCATGCAAGTGAAAATGAAAAAACAAAAAAGCTTGAGTAGCAATACTTATTTCAGACAATGTAGACTTCAAAACAAAGGCCATAACCAGAGACAAAGAAAGTTACTATATAAAATTAAAGGGATTGATCCAACAAGAGGATATTACCCTTATAAATATATATGCATCCAAATAGAAGCATCTAAATATGTACAGAAAATCTCAGTGGACATAAAGGGAGAGACTGACAGCAATACAGTCATAGCCAGAGATTTTAACATCCCACTGACATCAATAGATAGATCTTTCAGACTAAAAAATGAACAAGGTAACAGTGACCTTAAATGACACACTGGATTGGATGGATTTAACTGATAGTTACAGATCATTTGCTTCCAAAGTAGCAGATTATTCAGTCTTTTCATGTACACATATAACATTCTCTAGGATAAACCACGTTAGGACACAAAACAAGATTTAATAATTTCAAGAAGATTGAAATCATATCAAGCATCTTCTCTGACCACAATGGTACGAAACTAGAAATCAGTTGCAGTAAAAAACATTAAAAAATATGGAGGCTAAATAACATGTTATTAAGCAATGAATGGATTAACAATAAGATCAAGGAAGAAATCAAAAGTTAACTCGAGAGAAATGAAAATGAACACACAACAACCCCAAATCTATAGGACACAAAAAAAGTACTCTCAAGGGGGAAGTTCATAGCATTACAGGAATACTATAAGAAGGAAGAAAAATCTCGAATAAACAATCTATCCCTACACCTACAAAAACTAACAACTAGCAAAAACACAACAAAGCCCAGAGTAACTAGAAGGATGGAAATACTAAAGATTAGAGTGGAGATAAATGACATAGAGACTAAAACACACACACACACACACACACACACACACACACACACACACACAGGTCCTGGCTTGTGTGGCTCAGTGGACTGAGCACAGGCCTGTAAACCAAAGGGTCGCTGGTTCAATCCCCAGTCAGGGCACATGCCTGGGTTGCAGGCCAGATAGCCAGTAGGGGGCATGCAAGAGGCAACCGTACATTGATATTTCTCTCCCTTTCTTTCTACTTCCCTTACTCTCTCTAAAAATAAATAAATAAAAACCACAAAAGGTCAATGAAACTAAGATCTGGTTCTTAATAAACAACATTGATGAATCTTTAACCAGACTCATCAATAGAGGGCCCAAAAAATACAATCAGAAATGAAAGAGAAATAACTGAGAGCACAGAAATACAAACGACTGTAAATAAATACTATGAAAAATTATATGCCAACAAATTGGACAACCTGGTTGAATGGATAAATTCCTAGAAACATATAATCTTCTAAAACTGAGTTAGGAAGAATCAGAGAATCTGAGTAGAACAATTACAACTAAAGAAATGAAAGCAGTAATAAAAAAATCTTGCAAACAAAGTCCTGGACTGGATAGCTTCACAGGTGAATTTTACCAAGCATTCAGAGAAGAACCAACACCTATCCTTCCCAAACTATTCCAAAATATTCAAGAGGAGGAAACACTCCCAAGTTCATTTCTTGAGGCCAGCACTATCCTAATTCCAAAACCAGATAAAGAAACCACTAACAAAGAAAATTAAAGGCCAATATCCCTGAAGAATATAGATGCAAAAATCCTCAACAAAATATTAGCAAACCAGAATCAGCAATACTATACATTAAAAAGATCACATATTATAATCAAGTGTGATGTATTCTGGAGATGCAAGGTTGGTAAAATATTCAGAAATCAATAAATGTAACACATCACATAAATATCCCTGGCTGGTGTGGCTCAGTGGATTGAGCACCTCCCTGTGAACCAGAGGGTTGCTGGTTTGATTCCCAGTCAGGGGCACATGCCTGGGTTGAGGGCTGGGTCTCTGTATGGGGGCATGTGGGAGGCAGCCACATATTGATATTTCTCTCCTTCTCTTTCTCTCTCCCTTCCCTTTCTCTAAAAATAAATAAATAAATTCTTTAAAAAGAGATATCACATAAATAAAATGAAGGATAAAATCACATGATTATGTCTTGGATGTAGAAAAAGTATTTGATAAAACCCAACACCCACTTATGACAAAAACTCTCAGCAGAGTGGAAATAGAGGGTCATACCTCAGCATAATAAAGATTGTATATGTCACACCCACATCTAACATCGTATTCAATGGGAAAAAAACTAAAGTTATTTTTCTTAAAATCAGTAAAAAGACAGAAACATCCACTTTCACCACTCATCTTCAACATGGAACTGAAAGTCCTAGCCACAGAAATCAGACAAGAAGAATAAAAGGCATCCAAATTGGAAAAAATGAAGTGAAACTGTCATTATTCATTGATGACATGATATTGTATATGGAAAATCTTAAGAGCCCACCCAAAAGTACTAGAACTAACAAATGAATTTGGAGAAGTAGTATACAAAATTAATATTCAGAATTCAGTGTCATTGTATATACTAATAATGAACTACAAGAAAGAGAAATTAAGAAAATAATCCCATTTACTATTGCAAGTAAAAATAAGGTACCCAGGAATAAATATAACCAAGGAGTGAAAAGACCTATACTCAGAAAATTTTTAAGATACTGAAGGACATAATTGAGGAAGATACAAATTAGTGGAAGTATACACCATGTTCCTGCATATGAAAAGTTGAAATCATTAAAGTGTCTATCCTAACCAAAGCAATCTTCAGATTCAAAGCAATTCTTATTAAAATACTAAAGGCATATCTTACAGATCTAGAAAAAAATATTACAAAAATTTATCTGGAACCACAAAGATACCAAATACCTTCAGCAATCTTGAGAAAGGAAAACAAAGTTGGAGGTCTCATAATACCTGATATCAAAGTATACTATGAGGCCACTACAAAACAGCATGGTATTGGCACAAGAACAGATCAATGGAACAGAATAGAGAGCCCAGAAATAAACCCACACCATTATGGTCAATTAATATTCAACAAAGGAGGCAAGAACATACAATGGAGTAAAGTCAGTCACTTCAATAAGTGGTATTGGGAAAATTGAACAGATACATTAAAAAATAAAACTAGACCACCTTATAACAACATACACAAGAATAAATTCAAAATGGATTAAAGATTTAATCCAAAGTAAGTTGCAAAACCATAAAAATTCTAGAAGAAAACATAGACAGTAGTATCTTGGACATTTCTTGCAACAATATTTTTTTCTGATATATCACCTTGGGCAAGTGAAACAAAAGAAAAAATAAACAAATGGGACTATATCAAACTGAAAAGGTTTTGCACAGCAAAAAAAATTAATAAACTATCAACAAAATGAATCACAACCTACTGATTGGGAGAACATAGTCATCAATGATACCTCTGATAAGGGGTTAATATCTAAAATTTAAAAAGAGCTTATAAAGAATTCAACACCAAAAAAATCCAATTAAAAATTGGGCAAAGGACCTGAATAGATGCTTCTCCAAAGAGGACATACAGATGGCAAATAGACATGTGAAAAGATGCTCAACATCAGTAATCATTAGGGAAATGCAAATTAAAGCCACACTGAGATATCACCTTACAGCTGTCAGAATGGCTATCATCAGTAAATCAACAAGCATCAAGTTTGACAAGGATGTGGAGGAAAGGGAACCTTCATGTATTGTTTGTTGGTGGGAATAAAGATTGGTGCAGCCACTGTGGAAAGCAGTATGCAGTTAACTCAAAAAATTGAAAATGGAACTGTCTTATGATCCAGCAATTCCACTTCTAGTAATATATGTGAAGAAACCTGAAACATGAATTCAAAAGAATATATGCATTCCTATGTTCATTGCTGCATTATGTGCAACAACCAAAATTTGAAAGCAGCCCAAGTGTCCATCAGTGGATGAGTGGATAAAAATCTTTGGTACATCTACACAATGGATTACTACTCAGCCATAGAAAGAAGGAAATTTTACCCTATGCGACAGCACGGATGGACCTGGAGAGCATTATGCTAAGTGAAATAAGCCTGTCAGAGAAAAAAAACATGTATCATATGATTTCAGTTATATGTAGAATATAATGAATAAAACAAACTAACAATCAAAACAGAAACGAAGCATGGATAGAGAACAAAACTGACAGCTGACAGAGGAGAGGAGGGTTGTGAGATTGGGTGAAAAGGTGAAGGGATTAAGCAAAAATAAAAATATAAAAAGACTCAGACCCAGCACGGTGATTACCAGAGGGGAAGGAGGGTGGAGGGAAGTAATGGAGGATATAGGGGGAATAAATAGTGACAGAAGGAAACTTGGCTTTAGGTGGTGAACACAAAAAATACAGTTGATGTATTACAGAATTGTACACCTGAAACCTATGTAATTTTATTAACCAACATCACCCCAAATAAATTCAATAAAAATTTAAATTAAAAGTAAAATGAAATTGAAAAATAGTAGTATAAGGATGTTATTTAGCAATATAAAAATTATGCCAATAGAAACACCTAATACAGCTAAAATTGCTTGACTTTGTTGTGAACAGGTAGAGTACAGTGCTGGATTTCCTAGGTTTGATTCCTGCACCTACTCCTTACTAGTTGGGTGACATTAGGCAAGTCATACAACCTCCTGAAGGCTCATTCTCTCATTTGTAAAATGGAGATAATAACAGTGTCTATCTCACAATGTATTTTGAGGACTGAGTTAATACTTATGAAGGCTTATAATAATGTCCAGCAATAAGTAAATATTCAATAGTATTATTGCTGAAGAGCAGAAACTGGGGTGATAAGGAGACAGGTATTTCTTGTAATATGACTATTAGTAATATTGGACTTTTTAACTGCACAAGTATTGATTTAATATAAATAACTTTTAAATGTTTAAGAATAAATCAGAAGTGAGGAAGTGGAAATTCTTTTAAGAAGTTTACCCTTAAGGAAAGGAAAGGAATTGAGCAATAGCCATATAAATTGGGAAGTAGAGGAAAACTGTGGATGTTTTTATTCTTATTATTATTGATAAGAGAGACATGAAACAGTTTAAAAGCAGATGTGAGGCCACCTAGAGTGGGGGAGGAAATGAAATGGAGGAGGAAAAAAAGAAGGCATGTAACCAAAGCACAAATGAAGGAAAATCTCTTCCATTATAACTAGAAAGAAGGTGAATTGATGGATGTGGTTGTAGGTATGCCCAGCAGTTTAGTATGAGAAGTTGAAGACTTTATCATTTCATACCTACCAATATTTACACAAAATAGGAGGTAAAGTCATTTGCTAAGCCTGAGCTGGAAGTTGATAGGGTTGCAATTTTGAGATCAATATGGAAAATTTGAAATAGACATTATAGAAACAAGAAAAAAAGAAAGATGAAAAAAATCCCATTTGATATAGCAACAAGAAAAACAAAATACCTAGGAATAAACATAACCAAGGAGGTAAAAGACCTGTACTCAGAAAACTACAATGGTGAAGAGAGAAATTAAGGAAGACACAAATGGAAGTATATACCATGTTAGGGAAGAATAATTAACATCATCAAAATGTCCATACTACTAAAAGCAATTTATAGATTCAATGCTATATCTATTAAAGTACCAATGACATATTTCACAGACATAGAACAAACACTGCAAAAATTTATATGGAACCATGAACAACCCCGAATACCTGCAGCAATTTTGAGAAAGAAGAGCAAAGTAGGAGGGATCACAATACCTGATACCAAACTGTATTACAAGGCCACTGTAACCAAAACAGCCTGGTACTGGCATAAAAACAGGCACATGGACCAGTGGAATAGAACAGAGAGTCCAGAAATAAATCCAAGTCTCTATGGTCAATTAATATTCGGCAAAGGGGGCAGCAGCATAAAATGGAATAAAAATAGCCTCTTCAACAAATGGTGTTGGGAGATCTGGACAGCTACATGCAAAAAAGTGAAACTTGATCACCAACTTACACCATACACAAAAATAAATTCAAGGTGGATTAAAGACTTACATGAAGTCATGACACCATTAAAGTACTTCAGGAGAACAGGAAAATCTCAGATATTTCATGTAGCAATATTTTCAATGATATGTCCCCTAGAGCAAGGCACGTAAACAAAGACTAAACAAATGGGATCTCATCAAAATTAAAAGCTTCTGTAGAGCTACAGAAAACAGCATTAAAATGAAAAAGGAACCAACTATATGGGAAAACAAATTTGCCAATGATACCTCAGACGAGGTTTTGATATCCAGAATATTTAAAGAATTCATGTGACTCAACTCTAGGAAGTAAAAAAAAAAAATAAAAAATGAGCAAAGGATTTGAACAGATACAGCTCCAAGGAAGATATACAGAGACATATGAAAAGATGCTCAGCATTGCTAGCCATGAGGGAGATGCAAATTAAAACCACAATGAGATACTACCCCACACCAGTGAGGATGGCCATCTTAACCAAATCAACAAACAGCAAGTGCTGGAGAGGATGTGGATAAAAGGGAACCCTAGTACACTGTTGGTTGGATTGCAGACTGGTGCAGCCGCTGTGGGAAACACTATGGAATTTCCTCAGAAAACTAAACATGTAACTGCCTTTTTATCTGGCAATTCCACTGCTGGGATTATATCCTAAGAATCCTGAAACACTGATTCAAAAGAACCTGTGCACCCCAATGTTCATAGCAGCCAAGTGCTGGAAGCAACCTAAGTGCCCATCAGTAAATAAATGGGTAAAAAACTATGGTACATTTACACAATGGAATACCATGTAGCAGAAAAGAAGAAAGAGCTCCCACCCTTTGCAACAGCATGGATGGAACTAGAGAGCATTATGCCAAAGTGAAATAAGCCAGAAGGTGAAAGACAAATGCCATATGATCTCACCTTTAAGTGGAACCTGATCAACAAAACAAACAAGCAAGCAAAATATAACCAGAGACATCGAAATTAAGAACAAACTGTCAGTAACCAGAGGGGACGGGGGAGGGGATAATGCAGGGGGAAGGGTGAAGGGTTTTCAGGAACAACAATAAAGGACACATGGACAAAAACAAGGGAAACAAAGGGAGGTGGAATCAGGGGAGGGAGGTGGGGATGGCTGGGGTTTGGGGGGAGAGGTGGAGGGAAAGGCAAACAACTGTACTTGAACAATAAAATTTAAAAAATAAAAAAAAAGCAACACCGAACGATTTCAGGGTAGTACCAAAGGCCCAGGTTAGATTAGAGGCCATGCATTTGTCATGTAGTAGTACCAATCTCATTGGTTATGTGTTTTTTCTTTTTTTAAAGTATATTTTACTGATTATGCTATTACAGTTGTCCCAATTTTCCTCTTTGCCCCCTCCACCTGGTATCTACCTTCCCTCCAGCAATCCCCCACTTAGTTTATGTCCATGGCTTATGCATATAAGTTTTCCGGCTTCTCCATTTCCTATACTATTCTTAACATCCCCTTATCTATTTTGTACCTACCAATTATGCTTCTTAATCCCTGTACCTTTTCCCCCATTGTCCCCTTTCCCTCTCCCCGCTCCCTGCTGATAACCCTCCATGTGCTCTCCATTTCTATGATTCTGTTCCTGTTCTAATCGTTTGCTTAGTTTATTTCTTATTTTGTTTTAGGTCAAGTTGTTGATAGTTGTGAGTTTATTGTCATTTTACTATTCATAGTTTTGATGTTTTTCTTAAATAATTCCCTTTAACATTGCATATAATAGTGGTTTGGTGATGATGTACTCCTTTATTTTTTTCTTGTCTGGGAAGCTCTTCATTTTCCCTTTGATTCTAAATAATATCTTTGCTGGATAGAGCAATCTTGGCTGCAGGTCCCTGCTTTTCATGACTTTAAATATTTATTGCCAATCCCTTCTTGCTTATAAAGTTTCTTTTGAGAAATCAGCTGACAGTCTTACAGGAACTCCTTTGTAGGTAACTCTCTGCCTTTCTCTTGCTGCTTTTAAGATTCTCTCTTTATCTTTAATCTTTTATATTTTAATTATGATGTGTCTTGGTATAGTACTCTTTGGGTCCAACTTGTTTGGGACTCTCTGTGGTTCCGGGACTTGTGTATCTATTTCCTTTACCAAATTAGGTAAGTTTTCTTTCATTATTTTTTCAAATGAGTTTTTAATTTCTTCTTCTTCCTCTTCTCCTTCTGGCATCCTTATGATTTGGACATTTGCGTATTTGGAGATGTCCCACAGTCTTCTTGTTCTGTCCTCATTTTTTGAAATGGTTTTTACAGCTAGTAGTTATGAGGCTTTATTTTTTCAGCGCTGGAACCCTAGGCTGCACAGTCTGGCCTGGGACTGGGATTGCCTGCTCCCCAGGTGTCCCTCTCAGTTTTCATCTGCAACTTGTGAATGTGGGACCACCTGTTCTGCTGGCTGCCACTGCTGCTGCCTCACTGCCATCCCCTTGCCAGTGCTACAGCTCCCCAGCTCTGCCCCTCCTACCCGCCTGGATAAATATTTTCTCTTTAAATCCTTGGTTGTTGAAGCAAGCCAAATATAACCAGAGACATTGAAATTAAGAACAAACTAACAGTAACTAGAGGGTAGGGGAGAGGAAAATACCATGGGAAAGAAGGGAAATGGTTGTAAATGAACATGTATAAAAGACCCGTGGACAAAGCCAAAGGGGGGTAGGATTGAGGGTGGGAGGTAGGGGTGGGTAGGGTGGGAGAAAGTGGGGGTGGGAAAATGGAGACAACTGTATTCGAACATCAATAAAAAAGGAGGGAAATTCATGGGTTAAAATAAGACCAGAGATAACCCACAGTAAATGAGACACATGTTAAAAATTTAATTTATACATTAAAAACATATGAGAGCAGCCCTTTGGTTTGTAATAAAGGTCATGTCTTTTGTTTCTTTTTGTTTTCCTTAAGAACAATTGTTCCCATTACTGGGTTAATGTCGCTGTAGTCAGAAATCACTGTGTGGTATCAGGGGTGATGGGAAACTGAGTGTGAGTCCAACTTCTGCCATCTATTCACTTCTATCACATTCAAAAAGACATCTCTGTCCATTTTAGTTTGTTTTCATCCCTATGAGATTTATCGAGAGAATAAAGTAACAAAAGTAAAAGCTTTTAAGGTATTGAAATGTTACATGTAAGCGTTGTTCAGAATATTGTCCTTTTTCTAGAAATGACATTGTCTTAACTTCCAAGCTTTTGTCTGAGTTTATGTTTTCCCAAAATCAATTTTAGATATTTTTAGTGCATATAGAATTCCACTTTGATAGGTTTTTGTTTGTTTCAGTGCCTTAAATAAGTCATTCTGTTTCCATGGTTTCTTTTTAGCACCATAATCAAACTTCTCATTCCAGTGGCTCCAATACAAGTAGAGGCACTCATGGTGACACTGCACAGGGTCTCCTGCCTTCTAGCTTCTGTCCAAACAGAGACATCTCCCTGCTCATTCCTCCCCCCAATCTGCTACAGTTCATTTACCTAGATAAATCTCTTAAAGCATAAATAAGTAAGTAAGAAAGTAAGTAAGTAAGTAAGTAAATAAACCAATCAATCCTTGGTTGTCGAACTTCCATACACTTCAATGTTCTGGCAGTTCTGGTTGTTTTTAGTTTTGAAGTTAGTTGTGATCCTTCTTATGGTTGCATGAGGAGGCAAAGCATGTGTACCTATGCCTCTATCTTGACCAGAAGAGGTTATATGATTTTCTCCAACAGGATTCTGCAACTCAAATATAGGCGTGAAACAGATGAGAATAGCTGAGTTGGGCTATTATTAAGCTGGTGTGATAAAAAGACAGTGGAGCAAGGGAACTGGGGATATGAAAGAGAGTAGATGAAATGAGAAATCACAGACCCTAAATAGGCCAAAGAAAGAAGTAAAGAAAGTCATGAAAACAGTCAGTAGCTGGTAGGTAGGAGTCAGAGTTTAGAGATCCCAATGACTCTGAAGAATAGAAGTACTGAAAAAAAATCAGACAGCTTAAGTACAGAGGTTGTAGTTTGAAAGTGGAATATTTTAATTTATGATTTATGTGTAATTATGAGTGACAGTGGAGTTTAGCATGTGCACCGCGGAAGTGGGTGAATGAAGTGGAGCAGAAGTGAGGGTCACTGGAGGAGGACATGGCAAGGAGCCAGGAGACTAGATAGGTAGATTATTAGATGAGTAAACCCTGTGGACACTGGTAACATCACCAAGAATGAGGGCAAAAGCAGTAGAAAAGAATACTGTGAACCTGGAGCCAAAGTCTTCAGTGAATGACAGATATAAGGAGGTCAAATCTAGCCTAATGGGCCCCTACAGCCCCTTGAAGCCTTAGTGAATATACTGAACAATGTTTCACTTTAGACCTCAGGTTCTTTGCAAATGAAGAACTAATAGGCTGCAAAGACAGAGAAGGGTTCCAGAAATCCACAGGGCAATCAGTCACTGAGGCTTAGTAATGAACTAGCTGGTAAACTCTTCAGGTGGCAGCTGCTAAATACACAGTTGAACAGAATTAACTGATTTTAAGCTGGTCACCTTTCATAAGTGCAGGCATGTCAAAAGAATATAAGGAGCTCACCTCTCAGCAATATTTTTTGCAGACTGGAGAAACCGTGCTTGGTCATTTTCTTTCAAGATATGCTCAGCTTGGTTGATGAGGACTGTTGACCGTTCAAGACACTGGCGGCAATTAGCAACCTGCTGTGCCAACTTTCTCAGTTTCATAACCTTAAAGGAATTAGCAACAGAAAAATAAGACAAAACATCCAGTGCCTGATTAAAAATGATAAAACAACATGAAGGAGATCTGCTGCAGTGATTCTAAAATTAAGGCCTATTAGTATTAATATCCAGCCACTCACTGTACCAACCACTCACTTTCTCACTCTATTTTCTATGTTTGTCATACCAAACCCTCCTCCCACCTACAGTCCACTTACTTATCCTGGACCAGGGTCATATGCTCTAGGTTGTCTACTTCTTCTTTTTATTGATAACATTAATTTTCTGGTCAAAAAGCAATGCATGCTCATATAGAAAATGTAGAAAATAAAAAGTATAAAAAGAAACACTACCACCAAGGGATCACTATTATTTACATTTCATTGTCAATGTATTTTCATGTGCATGTTTAATAAAAAGTATCTCTTTTTTTATTGTTGTTCAAGTAAAGTTATCTCCATTTTGACCCCACCATGCCCCCCGCGACAACCAACCCCACCTCCCACCCTTGAACCTGCCTCCTTTGGCTTTGCCCATGTGTCCTTTATACATGTTTCTTGATGGCCATTCCCTTATTTTCCCTATTATCCCTCCCCCACTCCTCTCCTGTTACTGTCAGTTTGTTCTTAAATTCAATGACTCTGGTTATATTTTGGTTGCTTGTTTTGTTGATTAGGTTCCACTTACAGATAAGATCATATGGTATTTCTCTTTTACCACCTTGCTTATTTTACTTAGTACAATGCTTTCCAGTTCCATCCCTGCTATTGCGAAGGGTAGTAGCTCTTTCTTTCTTTCTGCTGTGCAGTATTCTACTGATCCACTCATGTACTGATGGGCAGTTAGGTTGCTTCTAGCACTTGGCTATTGTAAATGTGCTACTATGAACACTGGGGTGCATAGGTCCTTTTGAATTGGTGTTTCAGGATTCTTAGGGTATAATCCCATAAGTGGTATTGCTGGGTGAAAAGGCAGTTCCATTTTTAGTTTTATGAGGAAATTTCATACAGATTTCCACACTGGCTGCACCAGTCTGTATTCCCACCAACAGTGGACTAGGGTTCCGTTTTATCCACATCCTTTCCAGCACTTGTTGTTTGTTGATTTGGTTATGATGGCCATTGTCACTGGTGTGGGGTGGTACCTCATTGTGGTTTTAATTGGCATTTCTCTGATGGCTTGTGATGCTGAGCATTCTTTCATATGTCTCTGGGCCCTCTGTATGTCCTCCTTGGAGAAGCGTCTGTTCAAGTCCTTTACCAATTTTTTAATTGGATTGTTTCTCTTCCTGGAGTGGAGTCTTGTGAGTTCTTTATATATTTTGGAGTTCAAACCCTTGTCCGAGGTATCATTGGCAAATATGTTTTCCCAAATGGTTGGTTCACTTTTCATTTTAAAGTTGTTTTCTTTAGCTGTGCAGATACTTTTTGTTTTTATAAGATCCTATTTATTTATTCTTTCCTTTATGTCCCTTGTCCTAGGGAACATATTGGTGAAAATATTGCAGTGTGGGATATCTCAGATTTTCCTGCCTATGTTCTCCTCCAGGACTTCTTTGGTGTCACCAATTATGTTTAAGTCTTTTATACACCTTGAATTTATTTTTGCATGATTTGGTGATAGAGTTTCATTTTCTTGCATGTAGCTCTCCAGATCTCCTAGCACCATTTGTTGAAGAGGCTATTTTTACTCCATTTTATGCTGCTGCCTTCTTGGTCAAATATTCATTGACCAGAGAGACTTGTGTTTATTTCTGGGCTCACTGTTCTGTTCCATTGGTCTATGGGTCTGTTATTATGCCAGTACCAGGCTGTTTTGATTACAGTGTCCTTGTAATCTAGTTTGAGATCAAGTATTTTGATCCCTCCTACTTTGTTCTTCTATCTCAAAATTGCTGATGCTTTTCACGGTTATTTATGATTCCATATAAATTTTTGAAATATTTGTTCTGTATCTGTTAGATATGTCACTGCTATTTCAATAGGGCTTGCACTGAATCTATAAATTGCTTTGGGTTGTATGGACATTTTGATGATTTGATTCTTCCAATTCATGAACATGGTATATGTTTCTTTTTTTT
>PVKU01009462.1:0-61634 GCA_004027475.1 Anoura caudifer | reverse complement strand
TGGAAAATCTTTGTTAACAGCTTGTGTGGGCCCATAAGTTGGTGGGACAGAGTCTCTGGGGATCTCCAGGGCAGTGTTTTCCAGGTTGATGGAGTTTCAGATATGGCACCAGCTGCTGGCTCTGTGACTCTATTGGGAGAAGGTTTTCAGAAAAGGGACAATGCTTCAGCCTGTCTTTCTGTCTGGGAGAAAGCTGTCCTCCGGCTCTCACCTTGATGCCAGGCACTTCAGTCCCCTACCTGCCCCCATGCCACTGGTGCCTTTCAGTCTGCTACTCCAGTAGTCTGCTGGAGCTCAGAGGGAGTGAGTCTGAGCAAGTCCATGTGTGGGTTCTTTAAGAGGTAGTGGTTGGGACTCCAGCAGTTTCTGCTCCAACTAAATCTCCCTGGATTTTGCAGCCAGAAGTTATGGGGACTTATCTTCCTGGCACCAGAACCCTGGGCTGGGGCTCTTGGTGTGGAGCTGGAGCTCCTTGTTCCCAAGTTATCCCTCCTGAATTTTTATCCACCACATGTGGGGGTGGGACCAGCCCATTCTGCAGTTGCACCCCTCCTATCAGTCTGGTTGGATATGTTTTCTTTAATTCCATTCTTGTGAGACTTTCATTTAACTTGATTTCTGATGGTTCTGAGTGATGTTCCATAATTTGGTTGTAATTTCAATGTGGTTTGCAACAATGCAAGCTATGTTTACCTATGCTGTCATCTTGACCAGAAGTCTGCCCTAACAAATTATTTCCTGATAGTAATTTATTAGTACCATTTTTCATTCCTCCCAATAAAGTGTGGTTTTTAGTTGTTCCACATCCCTGCCTACACTTAGTCTGTTAGTATTTTTAGTTTTAGCCACTCTTGTGGATATGTGTAGATTTTAATTTGTATTTTGCTGATGAGTAATTTTATTGAGCATCTTTTCAAATGCCATTCATGTATCTTTATGTCTTCATTTTGGTGTCTGTTCAAATCTTTTTTCTCATCTTTAAAGTGGCTTGTTTGTATTTTTATTGTTTTACGAGTTCTTTACATATTCTGGGTAAAAGTCTTTTGTGAAATATGTGTTTTACAAATATTTAATCTAGAGTGTAACTTGCTTTTTTATTTTATTAATAGCTTCTTTTGAAGATCAGAAGGTATTAATTCTGAAGTCTAGTTTATAAAAAATTTTTATGGTTAGTGTTTTATGTGCCTAAGTAATTTTTGCCTATTTCAAAATTATGAAAATTTTCTTTTATGTTTTGTTCTAAAATATTTATAATTTTAGCATTTACATTTAAGCCTATGCTCAAATAAGTTCTTGTGTACAGTGTGAGACAAAGATTGTTGATTTTTTTTCCATATGGATAGTTCATTATTCCAACACCATTAAGAGACTATTCTTTCTTCAGTGATTTATCTGGCATCTTTGGCCATATACATGGGGCTCTATTTCTAGATGATTTTATTGATCTATATATGTTTCCTGTCCTATATTATACTGTACTGATTCTTGTAGCTTTATAACAAGTGATAAAATCAAATAGTCTTCCAATTAAAATATTTACCCTTCCAGGATTTTACATTTTCACATACATTTTAGAGTAAGCTTGTCAATTTCTATAAATATGCCTGTTGGTATTTTGATTGAGAGTGCATTGAATCTGTGGATCATTTTGTACATAACTGACATCTTACTGATTTTGAGTTTTCTGGTACATGAACATGGGATAGCTCTCCACTTATTTGTCTTTAATTTTTTTCAGGAATGCTTTCATGTGTTCAGGTCTTGCATATATTTTGTTAAAATATTTTTATTTTATTTATGCTAAAATATTTTATGTTATTTCGTGTGATAGTAAATCACATCTATTTTTTAAACTTTCAATTTCCAATGTCTATGGCTAGTATGTTAAAATAAAATTGATTTTGATAGTGACCTTGCATCCTGAGACCTTGCCAAATGCACTTACTTGTTCTAGTAGCAACTTTTTCTTTTTTTGCAGATTCTTTAGAATTTTTGTTAGGAGTAAAATTTTATAGTCTGAATTACCTTTGTGCTTTTATTTTTGTAATAAAAACAAAGATCTGTTTCTTTTCTTAGCTCTATTTTGAGGCCCTGAACTTCACTTGGTTCCCATAAACTGCGTTACTTTAACAGTTCTGAAGTTTTGGTGTTTTTTTTTTTTTTTTGTATTTGTGTGAGCATGTTTCTGGGTTCTCTGTTCTGTTTTGGTTTTTTGGTTTTTGTGTTCTTTTTAGAAGATTTTATTTATTTTCAGAGAGAGGGGAAGGAAGGGAGAAAGAGAGGGAGAGGAACATCAATGTGTGGTTGCCTCTCACATGCCCCCAACTGGGGACCTGGCTCACAACCCAGGCATGTGCCCTGACTGGAATCGAACCAGGGGCCCCCCTGGTTTGTGGGCCAGCACTCAACCCACTGAGCCACACCAGCCAGGGCAGTTCTGAAGTATTTTAAAATAGGCATCCGAGAGTTAACATGTCAAAAGTTTCTTAGGTATGCCACTAAGCACATTGAATTGTAACTTTTTGTTTTCTTTCTCTTCCACCTGACCACTGCCTCCATATACCAGTGGTGTCAAACTCATTTTCACCAGGGGCCACATCAGCCCTGTGGTTGCCTTCAAAGGGCCAAGTGTAATTTTAGGAGTGTATAAGTGTAACTACTCTAGGGGCAAGGAGCTCGGTGCTGCTGCTGGGTAGAAACAAGGTGGAGGGCCAGATTTGGCCTGCAGGCCTTGTGTTTGCCACGTGTGCCCTACAGCAATCATCTTTTTTGTCCTCAGGGCCTAACCGTGTCTCACACTCAAAAGTTTAATAAATAGTTAATTCATATTTATTGAATGAAGGACTGATACAACAAAGACCTACTTAAAGTAGCTTCAACTATATTCTAAAGAATTTGATAAGAAGTTGGTCTTCTTTGGCCCCAACATTTTCATTCAAATATATTATGTATTGGTATGATCCTCTGACCAACCTTGCTGTCATCCTTTAGGTGGTATTTCTGAATCTCATTTTCTAATCCATTTTAAAAACTTTTTTCTACTATAATATAGTTATGGCCCATGTAACAATCACTGGATTCATTAAAACTTTGCAGACTTTTCACATTTAAAAGTAATGTTTAGCCCCATTCATTTTTCATCTGAGTATGTTGGTTGGGAAGTGTCAGTCATTTATATGTTCTTGGAACCAGTACCTTCCTTGACACGGACAGTTCTAAAGTGTTGGTGGTTGAACTAGCAGCACAGGATCTCTGCCTTCACTGCTGCCAGAGGGGTTAGAGCAGGCATGGGAACAGAGGGTTCTTCCAGCACTTAGTCTGATTTCATCTGGTTCAAAGCCAGCTTTCTAAAATTAACTGTGACTAAAGCTGAGAAGGCTTTTTAAAAAGACCTTTGGTGGGCTTGTACTACAAGGCCACCAGATGGATCTATTCTTCCGTGAGAGAGGAGAACTTCTGCTGTAAAATGGCCATTCTACCTGCAACCTGAGCTAGTGAAGTTCCAGTAACGGCACTATCTCAATTCCCTAAACATTCATTTCTTGCTGTAGAAAGTCAATTACTTTACTTAGGGTTCTCTTGCCCAAATGTCTCCAAGAATCCCCAGGGGTCTTTATATGTGTCTAAGGATCAGTCCTGATGTCCACTTGTTGGTGCTGGTGCTGATGCTGAGCTATTGCTTCATATCTTCAGACCAAACAGGCATATACAGGTGTTCTACCATCATGGTACAGATGGAAGTGAAGTAAGGAGAATGCCTGCCTTTGGTGTTACATTCTCTTACTGATGGAGGTGTCCCAAAGCAAGGTTAATGAAGCCTCAAAGTGGTGCAACGATTAGTGGTAACACTGAATTTTATTAATTAGCTTTTATTAGTTTTCACTTCTCCTCAGATTTGTGGATAGGGATGATGAACATTCATTTTTTGACAAGAAAATATACAATATACTTAATATGTAGATAAATTTCCCAGTGCTACATTTTTCATAGCTATCATTTTTAAGTGATTTCCTAGTATGCTATTGAAAGATAATATTGCAATTTACTTAACTATTCTTCAGTTATTGGTCATTTAAGTTGTTTCTTGGTCCTTGCTATTACTATCTACAGTGGTTCCGTGAATGTCATTAGACATCAGGCTTTTCCATATTTAAAATTACTTTCTTAAGCCAGACTCCCGAGACTAGATTGTGTAGATAAAAGTGTATATGAATATTTTGTGCTTCTTGAGATAGAGTACCTAATTGCTAAAAAGCAAATCCATTCAGGAAGGCAAATAATTCCCCAGGTACTAGGTTATGGGTATCATTGTCCTGTAATATTTAGGAACATGAAAAATGGAACTAAATATTGGCAGGTTATTTAGTAAGCAAAATAACAGCCTAGAGAAAATACTATTGGCTTATGGAAAGAATCAGGCTATGGTTTGCAGACCACGCTAATCTCTTACTCCCAGACCCAGCTGTGATATACTTTGGGGGCTCAGGTTGTCACTCAAAATAAACAGAACACACCTCAAGATTTCCATTTTTCTGGGAAGGAGGGTTTGTTGACTTCCCCATGCCAGATGAGTCTCTATCATGTGGTTACTTCCAGCATCCACCAGCTTAGGAACAGAGTGTCGGAGGAGCATGACATGCTCAAGAAGAAGGAGCTGGAGTCGGGGCCCAAAGCGTCCCATGGCTACGGCGGTCGGTTTGGTGTGGAAAGGGACCGAATGGACAAGGTGAGCTGAAAGGGAGATACTTGCTTTTAAAAAAAGACAGATTCATTCATTTGTTGGTTTTGTGGTTTAAAACTTGTTCAAAAGTACAGTATTTATTTGGGCTTTAAAATGGAATGTCCATATATTATTTGTATCATTTTCCCCCATGTCAACACATGAAATACAGTGGGAGATGGAAGCCAAGCACCGGGAAGGGCTGACTGTAGGAGGCCCAGCCACACTGCAACTCCTAGACTGAGGGCACAGGAAGCACAAGTAGAGAAGGGAAAAGCATATTTTAAAATCATGTGCTGCTTTTAAATGTTTGTATGTTATGTCTGTTTCAACTTCTCTTTTTCTTTATTGTATATTTAGTGTTTTTATGTATATACCATACATTATATGGTGTGTGCATAGGCATGAAAAATATTGATGTGAATTTATGTGAGAAGCCCCCAAATATGAGTATTTTTTATTTTATCCATTAGATGCTGTAAAAGTATGATAAAAGGATGCTTGTATATTGAGTTATATCTTCCTTTGACCTTCCTAACCTCAAAGGTAGATATACTCCTAAAGAAAAAACGTTTACCTTCACGGAGGAAAAAAAAAGCCAACGAAAGCTTTTAGTTCACCCTTTGAGACCTTCTGTTTTGTCATTGTGTAAAGTACAGTGTAGGCATTGCATTCTCCCATGAATTTCCTAGGGAGAAAACAGTCATTTATTCTTAAATTCAACAAGCAAAACTGACCCACACATATCCCTAAATAGTGCAAAGCCAGTTCCCAGGAGCGTTTAGGGGGCCATGCTTCAGTGAGCTCTGTGCTGACGCTGCTTACCCCAGCGTGGGATTGGGAATATAGGACGAAGGAGAAGTTTCTAATTTCTTCTTAGCTGAGATCTGCAAGATGTCATTATTTGGTTTGAAATATTACTCAATTCCCAAACTGTTAAGCATCCATACCTACATATTAGAAGAGACCTAACTTTTAAAACCAAATAGAAAATAAATCAGTAGATAGCATAAAAAGTGGAGGGGAATAGAAAAGATTTAAGTTACATGCCATCTTGGACTACTCACAGCATTGTCTACCAACCTCCTTCTGTATGAAGAGTCAGTCACTGCAAAATATTAGGGCTCAGGTGGCGCTTCTGAACTTTGATGGTCATACAGGAGAAAAGATTCAGAACAAAAGTGCCTGGCTGCTTATGTGAATATTCAGTCCTGACTAAGGCATCCAGTCAGTCAGTCCCCTTTGGTCTCTCCCCAGTAACTACCCAGTCATCCATTTCAGTGCACAAAGCCCTTGTTTCAGCCCTCTTTGGTTTCCGGTTCAACCACAGCTCTGCCTTCCTAGTCTCTATCCTTCTGGTTCTTGAACGATGTGTTCTCTATGGTATTTGGGGAGGAATCTGGACAAGGCTCCAGAAGTCACCTTGCTCTCCCATCGTGTGTTCCTTGGCACCGCAGCCGGAGATATGAGTCTGACCCAGGAGGGAATTTCTTGTGTTGTCACAGCCCATCCTGTCTCTGTGTCATTTTATTTCTTTATGGCCATTTTTATCTTGTCACTCATTCCGTACTCGATTTTTCTCAGAGTGCTGTGGGCCATGAGTATGTTGCTGAGGTGGAAAAGCACTCTTCTCAGACAGATTCTGCCAGAGGCTTTGGGGGCAAATACGGAGTTGAGAAGGACAGAGCAGACAAGGTAAGTGACACCTCTCTTCCCCCATATCACCCAAGTAAGATCACGTGGGACTTACCAACACACCCCTTGAATCCCCCACTCTGTGAATCCCCCACTCTGTGCTTCTCCTGTGAAAAACAGGGCTGTGGACTCAAGGAGGGTCCATCATGAGGACAGATCCTGGGACCTCCCTCAGCCAGTCCTTTGGCGGCACTGCTGGAGGCCACATGCTGAGCTGAAAGGCATTGATTTAAATGAGACAAAGACTCTCAAACTCTGCTTGAATAAGGAATCCCCCAAACCACTGATTTTTGTTATACGTGTACACATGAAAAAAGAAGAGAGACATTCCAAAGCTCCTGAAACATTAACACCTTATAAATACTTACGCCTTTCAGGAAAACAGAGATGTCAGCTTAAATAATCAAGTAAAACAACTAATTAGGGTTACGATGTTTTTAGAAGGTAAAGGTTACTTTTCACATTATTTAGCACCAAATCCCCGAAGTCCAGGTGTTTAAAGACTCTTGTACAAAAAACAAAAGTAATTTTGAAGAGAGGGAAAAAAGGACAGTGTGATTACAGATGATGGAGTGGTCACGAGAGTGGCAACTCACTGATGCTCCCCACTTTGGTCCTTCGTAGGTCCGCTTCTTGGATCTCTCTTTTCAGGTGCAGAGTAGTGCGTCTTCCCCTGCAGCTGCACACAGAGGGAACGACTCCTTCACAGCTAGCCAAGACTCTTTGTTAACCCTCAGTTGTTTATTTTCCGGGCCTGAACCCTTAAAACTAATTGTTAGATGTTATTTCATTGTAGGTGGGAAGGAAACACCAGAAAAGTTAAAAACAGACTATAAAGGAATGGAAATATGCAGAGGGTAATTTTTTAAGGCAGTAATGGAATATAGAGCATGTTGAGTATAGTTATCTCTAATCAGGTCGGAATTTTCCTCCCATCTCAGCCCCCTCCTGCCTTTGCCTAATGTTTCATTGTTCTTGCTTTCACTTCTGCCTCACAGCCACACACCAAATCATCTAAACAATCAGTGTGTCTTGTAAACCAAGTGACAATACATACTAATAGCTCTTAAGATGCAAAATCTGGACTGACTTAGAGACCCATAGTTACTGAGCCAGCTGGAGATGAAGCTGTGCGGTGATGCTGGGTATGGGCCAATACTTGTATCCGGTCCTGGGAGCCGCTCGGATGCACACCGTCCTGGTTGCTTCTCACCCCACCAAAATCCACATCTGTGTTCAAGGAAAGAGAATAGGCACGGCATAGTTAATTAGGAATAGGATACCATCTCTTACAAGTGCACTGTACCTTTCTAGTTTACAAGGCACTATGATCTCATTTTAGTTTCATGAGAGTTAGAAGGAAAAGCCCTAACTTACTGAGTAACCCAATGAAAATGCTTTTATACACCTTGCCCCATATAGTTCTCACACTATCCCAAATGAAGAGGGATCAGTTCTTCTATTTTACAGTTGGTGTTAATGAGAGAGGTTTACCTATTATATTTAAAAAGACTGAGGCTCAAATATTAAAGGACACGCCTAAAGTTAAACAACTGTAAGTAGAGGAGGTAGGGTTTGAATCTAGAACAGTCCGGGTCCAGAGCCGTGCTCACTGATTTGTAGCACACTGCCTCTCACCAGCCTGTCTGGGAACTCTCTGTTCCTGCATGAGCCCCCATCCCCCACAGGCCTGGGCCCCTGGAAATGAGCCTCTGGGCTGAGCTAGGAGTAGGGGTAAGTGAGAGAGGGGGAAAAATCGTCAGCTTCGACTCTAACGAATTCTCTCTCCTTTTCTTTGTAGTCCGCAGTTGGCTTTGATTACAAAGGAGAAGTGGAGAAACACACATCTCAGAAAGGCAAGGACCCTGCGTTTCAGTATTAGCAGCCTGACTGCCCTGCTGTTCTGCTCAGACTTGACCTAGCAACAGCTGTCACAACACCCTGTTAGTTCCATGACCCCACAGTCCCCACTGTTTCATTTTTTTATCCTAACCTGAGGAAAGTTTTTTTTATTGCTTTTAGAGAGGAGGAAAGGAGAAACAGGGAGAGAGAAACATTGATGTGAGAGAGAAACATCAAATGGTTGCCCTTTTGCCCCAGTAGGGTGTTGAACCCACCAGTTGGGTATGTCTCCTGACCAGGAATTGAACCTGTGACCTTTCAGTCTGCGGGATGATGCCCCAGCCAGCTGAGCCACACTGGCCAGGGCTCACTTATTTTTAAATCCAAGTGTGTACTCTCTTCTTCCTTTCTCCTTTGTCACTTGCTATGAGATTGATCAAGTTTTCTTTAGTCCTCTTTTTCTCTAATGGATTGAAAATAAGGTATTCTACTCCTCTATTTTAGGTTATCATTATGTTTAACATGCATCTTTGAATTAAATTTTAAATTAATCATTTTCTCTTCCCGAGTAATATAGGAAATACAGGATAATTGAAATGTAGGATAATTTAATTATACTCTTTTTACATTCTACATTCTTTGTACCAACTGGATGATTATTATTGTGTGGAATATTGGTTCTGTGTTTATAAACTCCACACAATTTCATCATGGTTATTACCAAGTAAATGCTTAATTAAATTGACCAACATATTAACCAACTCCTAGCTTATCATTGTTTGCTGCATTTCATTGTTTCCTCCTTGCTCCTTTTATTTTCTTCTTGCTAAAGTATAACTTTTAACAATTCCTTTAGTGAATCTGCGAAAGAACTCCCAGGCTTTGTCTAAAAAATGTCTTTATTTTTTTATTTTCTTCCACTCTTCATTGTTATTTCACATTCATCACTTTGGAGATATTATTTCATTACTTCTAGCATCTGTCTTGTATCTTTCCTTTGTAGGTAATATGTGTTGTCTCTGTTTTTTTTTTTTTAATGAAAGGTTTTTCTCTTTGTCTCTGATATTCTGAAACATCAGCACATGTGTAGGTGTTTTATCTGTTTTTATTATTCTACATGAGACTTACTAGTTCTCTTCAACCTGCAAAGTGACTCATTATGGAAAGTTCTCAGGCTTTTTTTGTGTGTGTGGATAGTACCTTTCCTCTCTTTTATTCTTTCTCCTGGAATTCATATTAGATGTATATTAGGAATTTCCATTCTCTTTTAGATGTCTCTTTTTTTAAAGACAATTTTTAAAGAGAATTTTTAGGTTTACAACAAAATTGAGAGGAAGGCACAGAGACTTACCATACACTCCCACCCCCACACATGCATAGTCTTCCTCATTAGTAGCATTGCTCACCAGAATGGTACCTTTTTTTTTTTTTTTTTTTTTTTACCAGGGATGAATCTACATTGTTATATCCTAATTACCAATAGTCCCTAGGTTCACTCTTTTACATTTTATTTAAATTTTTTTCTTTTTTAATTGTATTTTTTCATTACTATTTATTCAATTTTTTTTCAGTTGCAGTTTACATTCAATAGTACTTTATATTAGTTTCAGGTGTCCAGTGTAGCGGTTTGACAATTATATACTTTACAAAGTGGTACACCTGATATTTTAAGTACCTACCTGGCACTGTACATAGTTATTACGATGCTATTGACTATATTCCCTATGCTATAGTTTACATCCCGTGAGTATGTTGTGACTGTTAATTTGTACTTCTTTTTTTGTTGTTGTTGTTGTTTTATTTTTATTTTTATTTTAATTGTTGTTCTTGTACAGTTTTCTGTCTTTTACTCCCATCCCAGCCCACCGCCCCAGCCCTCCCCACCTCCTTCCCATTTCCAGCCCCCCCCCACAGTTTTTGTCCATGTGTCTTTTATACTTGTTGCTCTAAACCCTTCCCCTTTTCCCCTGAAATTCTTAATCCCCTTGCCCAGTCTCCAAATCCCCCTCCCCTCTTGCAGCCATCAGTCTGATCTCTGCATCTATGTCTGTTTCTATTTTGTTTGTTCCTTTATTTTGCTCTTTAGATCCAAAAATAACTGATAATATTTGTCTTTCTCTGTCTTATCATGCTGTTGCAAATGGTAAGAGTTTGTGCATTTTTATGGCCAAGGAATATTTCATTGTATACTCTGATATATATACCACTACTTTTTTATCCACTTGTCTGTTGAAGGCACTAGGGTTGCTTCTGTATCTTGGCTACTATAAATAACATTGCAAATGAACATGGGGGTGCATGTATTCTTTTGAATTAGTGTTTTGGTTTTCTTCAGACATATACCCAGAAGTGGAATTGCTGGGTAATGAGGCAGTTCCATCTTTAATTTTTTGAGGAATCTCCACACTGTTTTTCTCAATGGTTGCAATCAGTCTGCATTCCCACCAATTGTGTACTAGGGTTCCCTTTTCTCCACATCCTCACCAGCACTTGTTTGTTGATTTATTGATGATAACCATTCTGGCAGGTGTGAGGTGATATCTCATTGTGGTTTAAATTTCAATCTCTCTGATAATTAGTGACGTTGAGCATCTTTTCATATATCTGTTGACTATTTGTATATTCTATTCAGGGCCTCTGTCCATTTTTTCATTGTATTGTTTGTTTGTTTTGGTGTTGAGTTGCATGAGCTCTTTATAAATTTTGGATAGTAACCCTTTATTGAGTGTATCATTGGCAAATACCTTCCTCATTCAGTAGGTTGTCTTTTTGTTTTGTTGATGGTAAGTCTGTTTAGTGTTGTAACAAACTGCCACACAATCTTCCAAAGTGTCTGTGCCATTTTGCATTCCCTCCAGCAATGTAGAAGAGTTCCTGTTGTTTCACATCCTCACCAGCTTTTAGTATTCTGAGTATTCTGGATTTGGGCCTTTGAAATAGGTGTATACTTCGTATCTTGATTTCATTTGTATTTCTGATGACATATGATGTAGAGCATCTTCTCATATGCTTATTCGTCATCCATATATCTTCTTTGGTAAGGTGTTTGTTAAGATCTTTGGCCCATTTTTTTCCTTTTTGTGGAATTTATTGGGTTGATACTGGTTAACAAAATTATACAGGTTTCAGGTGCACAATTCCACGACATATCATCTGTATGCTGTACTGTGTGTTCACCACCCCAAGTCAAGTCTCCATCCATCACCATTTATCCCCCCACCCCCTCCTCCACTTCCTCCCTCCTCCTAGCAATCACTACACTGTTGTCTGTATCCGTGAGTTTTTCTCTTTTTTGCTCAATCCTTACACCCCTCCTACCCAGTCCCCCAACCCCACCTCCAACCCCTGACAGGTGTCAGCCTGCCCTCTATCTATGAGTCTGTCTCTATTTTGTTCGTTAGTTCATTTTGTTCAATTGATTCCACGTATGACTGAAATCATATGGTACTTGTCTTTCTCTGACTTCCTATTTTTCAACTGTTTTTTAAAAATTGTTGAATCTTTTTTATTGTCAACACTATTACAGATGTCCATCATTTTCCCTCTCATTTTCCCACCTCCACGCAGACCCTGCCCCCTCTGCCCTTGGCCCTTCCCACACTATTGTCTGTGTCTATGGGCTGTGCATATATGTTCTTTGGCTAATCTCTTCACCTTCTTTCATCCAGTCCACCCCTGCCACCTGCCCTTTAACATCTGTCAGTCTATTCCATGTACCCATGCCTGGCTCTATTTTGTTTGTCAGTTTATTTTGTTCATTAGATTCCACATATAAGTGAGATCATATGGTATTTGTCTTTCTCTGACTGGCTTACTTTGCTTTGCATAATACTCTCCAGGTCCATCCATGCTGTCATGAATGGTAAAATTTCCTTCTTTTTATGACCACATAGTATTCCATTGTGTAGATGTACCACAAATTTTTTATCCACTGATTTACTGATTGGCACTTGGGCTGCTTCCAGATCTTGGCAGTTGTAAATAATGCTGCTATGAACATAGAGGGCATATATTCTTTCTGATTAGGGTATTGTGGAGTTTTAAGAGTTCTTTGTATATTTTGGATAACAGGGTTTTTTATCAGAGGTATCTTTTGCAAATATTTCTCTTTCTATGGTTTGTCTTCTCATTTCCTTGACATTGTATTTTTTCACAGAGCAGAAGTTTTTTAATTTTAATGGTGTCCAGGATTATCAATTATTTCTTTCATGGATATGTCTTTGGTGTTATATCTAAAAAGGTCACCACACCTAAGGTCATCTAGGTTTTCTCCCACATCCTTCCAGGAGTTTTATATTTTTGCGTTTTACATTTAGGTCTACGATCTATTTTGAGTTAATTTTTATGAAAAGTATAATGTTTATATCTAGATTCTTTTTTCATGTGGACATCCAGTTATTCCAGCACCATTTGTTTGAAAGACTATCTTGTCTCCATTGCATTGCCTTTGCTTCTTTGCCAAAGATTAGTTAACCGTATTTATAGGCGGTCTATTTCTGGGCTCTTTATTCTGTTTCATTGATCTATTTTTCTATTCTTTCACCACACTATCTCGATCACTGTAACTTTATAGTAAGTCATTAAAGTCAAGTAGCATTTGGTCTTCCAACTTTTTGTTGGCTACACCTTCAGTACTGTGTTGGCTATTGGGTCTTTTCCCTCTCTACAGAAGCTTTAGAACCAGATGTCAATATCCAAAAAGTAATTTGTTGGGATTTTGATTGACATTGCATTGTATCTGTGGATCAATCTGGGAAGAATCAATCTGGAAAGGGACAATACTGATTCTCCCTTTCCGTCAGCATAGACTCCATCTCCATTTATTTAGTTTTTCTTTGGCTTAATTCATCAGGATTTTCTTTATGTAGATCTTGTCCATTTTTTTAGATTTATACATAAATATATCTTTGTTGACAGTGTTAATGTAAATGGTATTGTATGATTTTGAATTACAAATTCTACTTGTTTATTGTTGGTGTATAGGAAAGCAACTGACTTTTTTATATCAATCTTATATTCTGCAACATTGTTACAGTCATTTTAGTTTCAGGAGTATGCTTATCAATTCTTTGGATTTTATACACAGATCGTCACGTCATCTGTTAACAAAGACAGTTTTATGTCTTTCTTTCCAGTCTGTATACCTTTCATTTCCTTTTCTGCCTTATTGCATTAGCAAGGACTTTCTGTACAATGTTTAAAGGAGTTGGCAAAGACTAATTTTTTGCTCCCCAGCCCCCTGTTCTTTTATAGAAATTAGAACCACAGATCCTAGATTTTAACCTCAGGCACTAAATTTGGTACTTATAGTTACCCTCAATACCTACTGCTTTGATTTACCAATTTGTTTTTGGAGCCAGAATTTTTTTCCTTTTTTTCCCTTGAGCTTCACTGTTTACAATAACAACAAAGAAGATTATCATATTTTAGCTGACATTTCTAAGTGTTTTATTGGAGTAGGGAGAGGCATATATTTCATGTAGATCTGCCTTCCCCCCATGGAAGCCTCTCCTTATAATCTCTATACTTTTCCTTTCCTTGAAGAAGGCAAAAAAATTGAAATGATCTTCTCCTCTTGGCATGGAAGTAAGAGAGAGAAGAGAAAAATAGTGAACAATGGTAAAGGTGGCCAAAGATGGCTTAGAACACCAGCTTCTCTCGACTTCCCCCTTCAGCAGCTCTTCCCTGTAGGCTAAGAGTGGGCTCTCGTGACTGTTCCTTCCACCGTAGATTACTCTCGTGGCTTTGGTGGCCGTTATGGGGTAGAGAAGGATAAATGGGACAAAGCAGCTCTGGGATATGACTACAAAGGAGAAACAGAGAAACACGAATCCCAGAGAGGTAAGTTTGGGCTAGAGAGGAGGGAGGTCACAGAATATCAAAGAATTTTCATCCTTCCTTTCTGGAAGCTGACGCAGAGGACCCACAATACTGAGGGGCACATGTGCAGTGCAGGTGGTGAGGTGAAGAGTAATAAGTGTGTGTGTGTAGGGATCAGTGGGGGCAAACCAAAAGGGGTGACGAGGAAAACAGTAAGATTAGGAGCAGGACAGAAAAGGGAGGCTAAAGAGAAGGGGCCACTGAGAAAAGGGTGAAGACAGACAGACTGGTGATGAGAGGAGTAGGTCTGGCTATGATTCTTTTTAAAAAATATTTTATTTATTTATTTTTAGAGAGAGGGGAATGGAGGGAGAAAGAGAGGGAGAGAAACATCAGTGTGTGGTTGCCTCTCACGTGGCCCCCACAAGGGACCTGGCCCACAACTCAGGCATGTGCACTGACTGGGAATCGAGCTGGCGACCCTTTGGTTCTTGACCCACACTCAATCCACTGAGCTACACCAGCCAGGGCTGACTATGATTCTTAAAGACCCCTCTGCCTCACAGAGGATAGAGAGATCTCCTTTCTCTCTGAGACCAATGGGGGATGGCCAGAATGGTGTCCTTAGTTTTTTTTTCTGTTTCTTCCTTTACATTTTTCCCATTTTCTGTCACTTTTTTCTTTTTATATCCAGTTCCCATCTCTCTCCCCTCCAGTCTCTTCCAAGTTTTTTCTCCCTTTTGCTGCTCTTCCCACCTATGCCTCTTTCTATCCTTGATTCTCACACTTCCTCATCTATTTCTCTGTTTTCCACATTCTTGTCTTCTGGTCATTCTTTCCCACTGCTCCCTCTTCCCATCCATTTCCAGCATTTTTACTCCTGTATGACTCTCAGAACTTTGTGTCCTGCAGATTATGCCAAGGGCTTTGGTGGTCAGTATGGGATCCAGAAGGACCGAGTGGATAAGGTAAGGTACCAGAATACCAATTTGTTGACAATAGTTTCCCAAACTGCACAGAAGTGCATGGAGAAGAGTGAGAGGCAAAGCTGGGAAAAAAGATGGAAAAAACTAAGTGTCCTGAGCTGTCCTCCTGGTGTCCTGCATTCCCCATTGGCTGCCCTCAGCATCTAATGAGCGTGTCTTCTGAAGCCTGAGCTTTAACTGAGGAGAGGGAAGAGAGGCAGAGAAAGACAGAGAGACAGATAAACTCCAGGGAGAGGTGATGTTTAAAATCCCATTGATGGCTTGGCACTGTTCATCCCAATCTGTACTCTCTTCCCATCCATGTCACTGTCCTCCCCCACACAAGTTCCTCTCCATTACCTGGGGACCTTGCTGCATTCCATGCAACTGGATTTGGAGATGTGGGTTTCTAGGGACACTGTACTTTCCAAAAGAGGAGCTGAACCCAGCAGTTTACAACTTCTTTTTTCCTTCTCTCTTCCCCAAAACCACAGTATTGGAATACACCATCTATTGAGGATGAAGTGGTTAGGATACCACCTATGGTGGCCTCAGTCCCTAATGCCCCTTTCTGAGTCATTATCACTTCCTTACCACAACCTCCCTCACACACACCTACTGCTCTCCTGCAGAGTGCTGTTGGCTTCAATGAAATGGAGGCCCCAACCACAGCTTATAAGAAGACGACACCTGTAGAGGCTGGTGAGTCTTGATAATTCCCTTTCTCAATGCTCCTCAGCTGCTTTTTCTTCCTCATTCTTTTTTCTCCCCAGACTACTTCCTTCATGCTTTTATCTACCTAGATTACTTGAGGTACACATGACCCCTCCCCCCCTCTTGCCTGTGTCTATAGCTTCTAGTGGTGCCCGTGGGCTGAAGGCAAAATTTGAGTGCATGGCTGAGGAGAAGAAGAAGCGGGAAGAAGAAGAGAAGGCACAGCAGATGGCCAGGCAGCAACAGGAGAGAAAGGCCCTGGTGAAGACAAGCCATGAGGCTCAGCAACCAGCAGCCACTGTGGAAGAGCCGGTGGTGCCAGCCCCATTGCCTAAGAAGATCTCCTCAGAGGTGAGCATTTGGTGCTCTAGGATCCATAGCCAACATTCCTTGCCCAGAGGAGCCCAATGATTTTCCAAATCATTGGTAGAGAACAAGATGCAGGCTTTCCCTGTGTTAAGCAAATTTTATAAAAGTGCTGTCCCTGTGTTCAGGAAGATTTCAGTCTGATTGTGTAACTGAGCCTCATGTATATGAGAATGCTAGAAAAAAGACACAAAAGGGGAGCTGTTATACACTGTATAACAAAGGACAGCTTACCAGTCAGTGCAGCCAATCATTGCTGCAGGAACTAAGAGGAAGGAGCCATCTCTGCAGACTGGAACCTATCTTGAGGAATGAGTTGATTTGGATTGGCAGAGGTAGTAAGGGGTGTTGCAGGTCAATATAAGGGAGAAGATGGAGGCATGATTGCTTACTGGAGAGATGCTTCTTTCTCCACAGGTCTGGCCTCCTGCAGGAAGCTGTTCACCATCAGAGCCTGAGCCTTTGAAAACCAGCAGGAAATACCCAGGGTCCTCCCTGCCCTCAAGGCAGGGATCCCCAGAGGTAAGCAGAGACCCAAAGATTTTCTGTCCCTTCCCCATCTCCTCATGTCTTAGGAAGGTGGACCATAGAGTATGACCAACATCCTGGTTTGTCCAGGACTCTCCTGATCTTAATACTGATAGTCCTGCATTCTGGGAAGCCACCCAGTCCTGGGAAGACTAGGAGAGCTGGTCATTGTAGCAGTGGCATTCCCAACAGTGTGCTTTTCTTCAACATTTTCTTGCTCTTCCGAGGAATCTGACTTGTTTCCCACTTCCCTTTCCTCAGACCTTTTACATTACCCTCCTATCATCTCTTGGTATGTGTTTTGAGTGGGTAGATGTGGAAGGAGGTTGAGGAATGAAGAATGGATGAAAGACTGTGTATCCTAGAAAGGGCTGTGGTATGGAAGCAAGGGTGAATGTAGAAGTGGTAGGGTGGTGATGGGTGGGATCTCAGCAGTCCTTCATTGGGAAGTTTTGGAGAGGCGGCTCCTAGTGAGTTCAAGTCACCCTGCTCCACACTGTCTCTTCTCAGGATGATGAGGAACCCCCAGCTTTGCCTCCCAGGACTCTGGAAGGCCTCCAGGTGGTGGAAGAACCAGTGTATGAAGCAGAACCTGAGCCTGAGCCTGAGCCTGAGAATGACTATGAGGATGTTGGGGAGACAGACAGACAGGAGAAAGATGATGAACCAGAAGGGGACTATGAGGATGTGCTGGAGCCTGAGAATCCCTCTTTTCCCTCCTCTCTGGCTGGTGAGTGGTTGAGAGAGAATCAGCCCCTGAATTTGGTCAGGTCTGCGGTGGGAGAGGGTGGTAAGAAGAATTGTCCCATTACCCGGAAGAACCTGTTTGTTTTCCTTCTTCCTGATGGTGAGACCATATTTCTATTTCTCACACTGCAGGGGCATCAGGCTGTCCGGCTGGGGCTGGAATCTCAGCTGTAGCCCTGTATGATTACCAAGGAGGTAGGTTGGGAGTGGCCTATGGGTCTGGTGCCTGAAGGCTCTTGAAACAAGAGAGGGGGATGACCTCTGAGGGTCAGGGAAGGGTCCAGGCTTGGCATCAAGAAGACCAAACCTATTTCCCTTCTGAGGTTTAGAATGGACACAGGGATGGAGGGATTCCTGTCTGACCATCCTAATTCCCATCAATTTTGTCTCCAGAGGGAAGTGATGAGATTTCCTTTGATCCAGATGACGTCATCACTGACATTGAGATGGTGGATGAGGGCTGGTGGCGGGGACGTTGCCACGGCCGCTTTGGACTCTTCCCTGCAAATTATGTCAACCTTCTCCAGTGAATGGCCCTTACTGTATTCTGCACTGTGACTTCTCATGTCCAAAGTGGCCCTGCCTCCACCTCCTCCAACCCTGCTTCAAGTGTCTAATAGGATGTCATGAGTTTGCTGAAGTTCTACATAGACTTCCCCCTCCCTCTGCGTTAGGGCTTGGGGCAGAGACAGCATGAGGAAGAAGCTCTCCTTCAGTGTCCTCTCTATCCTGTGTGAGCTCATAGACATTTATCTTGTCATCCTGCCTTCTTCCCCATAAGTGCTCCTTCTATCACCCCAAGCTCTGCCTTTTGCCTTTGAGAGCTCTGAGCTTCCTGGTTTGCTTACCTGGGAAGGTATGTCTGGATTGCCTGGTGTACCTGGTTGTGATTTTGCTTACTTTCCTTCCCTGCAGAGATATTTTTTCTCTGCTCAGTATTAAAGTTGGAAATAAAGTGAGACTATGTTTCATCTCTAGGCTGAGGTAAATAAGTGCTTTTCACGCAGCCTGCAATGGTCTTGGCTCTTTCTCACTTTTTAAAAAGATTTTATCTATTTATTTTCAGAGAGAGGGGAAGGGAAGGAGAAAGAGAGGGAGAGAAACATCAATGTGTGGTTGTCTCTTGCACACCCCCTACTGGGCACCTAACCTGGCACATAACCCAGGCATATGCTCTGACTGGGAATCGAACTGGTGACCCTTTGGTTCTCAGACCAGCACTCAATCCACTGAGCCATACCAGCTAGGGCAGCCTTGGCTCTCATGGCTCCAATTCTCCTTCCATCTTTCAGGCATATCCAGAAGACTTCCTCCTACCATTGCCTATTCCCCTCTGCCCTGGATGAATAGGACTGGGCCTTTTTTTTATGCTGTACTTAAACCAAGTCCAAAACAGATCAGCCTGGGGAATGGTGGTAAGGTGGGGGAACAGGGGGCCATGTAGTGTCAACTTCTGTTGACTTCTGCAGTTGTGAGAGGCCAGCCACCTTCTGCCTGGGAGTAATGACCACACTCTTTTAGGACATGATGATTCTTGAGGAAGAAGCACACATTAGGGATTAGGAAGGAGGAAAAGGGAGACTTGGCAACAAGCACAAAAAAAGATGAAAGCTAGAGGAACACAGCTCTGATGAAGTGGTAAGAGGATTTAGCCAGAGAGAGTGTCCTCTACTCAAGAAAGCCCAGGCTTTTTTTATAGCTAGCTGGATGACTGAAATCGATGGCCAAGTAAGATTGTACATGGAAGGAGCTCATGAAGTTTCTGTGTGGTTTCAGGGTTCAGGCTGATAGGAAAAAAGACAAGGACATTTGGACAGTGATGGGCAAAAAACAAATCACCAGGCAAAGTATGGGGATGAAAAAGAATGAGAAGGCAAGTCATAGAGGGTTCATCCTAGCCCAGGCCAATGGGCCTCATAAGGCCCAAGATAGAAGATTCTAGGCAAAATCAAAACCATGTCAAAAGTAAAGTCAGGGATTTGGTTGGTGTAGGGAATGTTTTTTTGGTTAGACAAAGTCTATGTTGTAACCAGTATCTAAAGTTGGGTCCAGCTTTCAAAGACGAAGAAGATGGTGGGAGCTACGATTAGTGACTGAGCTCCACAGATGCTCCAGGACTTCCTAAAGTTGTGAGCTGCCCACATGCCCAGAGCACTGTGTTCCTCAGTCTTGTTCCTTGGCTTTTCTTTAAGACACAAACTCCTTTGTTTCCACAATGATTTCTATGCCAGTGGATCACAAATCTGTCTCTAGACCTAACTTACAAGATTTACCCAGTTAGCCTTTAACAGTGCAAAGCAGCTTTTATTTCTGCTTATAGAGATGTTGGGATTTCCAGCATAGAGAGGTAGTTCTTCATAGATATGTACAATCTCATTTTTCATTCCAGTTTTATTTGACATCACACATAGATCAGAATTTTACAGTGGTTTTCTGGTGACACCTCTAAGACCCACCTTGCTTTTCCCTTTTCCCTTTATTTTAAGACAGAAACTTCTTTTCCAGATCCCTATGCTATTAAGGCAACAGTTCTATGGACCTCACCCTCCAAGTCTGGCTGATTTCTACTCTGAACCAATAATTATCGTGGTGGTGATACGCATGGACATCTCTCCCCCCTGGGAACACAGGCCCTTTTCGCTCCCCCTCAGTGCTTCTGAGTCTGAAGCCATGTTTCACTGTCTGGCCTCTGTCAGATACAGCTTGCTGCTCATGCTGCTCACTGCAGCCGTATCTCACTAACCAAACCATCTTCTGTCCAATTCAGTCTGTTAAATGGTTTCCTTTTGCTCCAACTGCTCTCTCACCATAGAATGTGCTTGTTTGGATAGATCGGTGGACACACTGCAGTACCCTGCTTTCTGCAACATATACTATTAGATATCTTATAAAATGTGTGTAATGATGTTGATCAATTCAGTATTGCTCTGAAGGCAGCAACAGAGAAAGCACAGTGAGGCTGGAGTGTGCAGCCTGCAGAGCAGCATGGCCCTGTCCTGACTGCTCTCCTGCCCCCGGACTGTGGGGGGACAGCCCTCTGCTGTCCTCCTTTCTCTGTACTTCTCACCCATCTAACAGTAGCCCCTAGCTTTCACCTCCCTTGGCTGATAGCTTCTCTCTCTCTCTCTCTCTCTCTCTCTCTCTCTCTCTCTCTCTCTCTCGCTCTCGCTCTCCTATTAAAATAAGAAACCCAGAATGGACATTAGGAGGTTTCTTTCTCTACATAGGAAGGACTAGATCCAAAAAACATGGAACTGATACCTGGAGAATTCTCCCTTTTTTCCCACATCAGGGTTTAGTTGTTTACAGTTACTTATCTTCACCAAATAAAATCTTAGATCACACTCTAGTTATATTTTTAGAAAATGATGCCTTATATACAAATGTGAAATATAAAGCAAACAATAAGGATGAGGAAAAATAGTTACATTACTGAACAGTACCAAGTGGTACATTGTAATGAAAAGGTGAGCAGATTTCTGTTCTGGGACTTGCTTGAGTGCCTTCTTGATTCTTCTCAGAGGTGCTGTCAACCTCATCTACACCAGATTCGGACCATCTTCAGAGATGTGGGTGATAACAAGCATCCAGATCAACTAGACTCATTTTTGTTGTTGGCTAAATTCTTTGTTCTCTACTTCTCCATGATGCCTATCCTCCTTTTCCCTTCTTTCTCAAGTGCTTGAGGACTGCTAGGCCTGCTGAGAAAATGGCACCCATCAAGGTGAGAGGGATGTAGACACGAGATGACTAGCTTAACTTTCCTGGCTTCAGCTCCATGTGGAGAGAGCTGAAAGGATAAGTTTTTGCACTTGAACCAAGGGCATGAAGCCATACCAAACAAATCAACTCCATCTGATTCCCAACTTAAAATCACCATGTGTCTAAAACCCATTTTGTAAAAAAAGAAGAGCTGACTAAATTTGCACCATTGTAGATAACTACATGGGAGAGAAGATTCTGCTGTATGAAAAAAGCTGATCCTAACTTCCTGCCTTTGGCAGATCATCTTTTAGGGCAGTGGTTCTCAACCAGGAGTGACTCAGAGGATAATTAACAATGTCTGGAGACATTTTTTGATTGTTACAGCTGTGGGGGTACTACTGGCATCCATGACTAGGGGCTAGGGATGCTATGAAATATCCTGTAACACGTAGGACAGTCCCCTATGACAAGGAATTATTTGGTGCACAATGGCAGCAGTTCCCAGAAACCCTGCTTTAACAAAAGGGGAAGTCAGTTTCTGTTACGAATTTTTCTTTTGTTTTGTTTTCTCATGAGTATTTGCTGTTTGTTACCCAAAACTAGCAGTGTCACCCACTTTTGGCAGGCTGGAGCTGTGACCAGTAATGGGTAGGAGCCATTATAGGGAACCACCATGTTGCCGCGACTTCCTTCCCAAGGTCCCGCACAGGACCTGCAGTGCACACTGGTGACGGGCTATGTCTGTGCTCTCCCTAATCCAGACCTGGGACATAATTTTCAGGAGAAAACTACCTGGACTCTTAAGTCATATTAAAGTGTAGTCTTGAGGCTTTTGCCCTTATTTTCTCCGTGAATATAATGTCTCTTTTGGACTCCTCAGTTTTCGAGGTTGTCCTATATGTTGTCAAGACTCTACACAACAAACTCTGTGACCGCATCTCTGCCTTTCATCCTCGGGTTTGTGGTGTCCTCCAGGATGCTGTGCTTAGCCATGGTTTCTATTCTGTCAGGCTGTGTTTGGATGTCTGGTCTTAGGGGCAGTGGGGCAACAAAAAACAGCCCTGGACTTGAAAGTCAAGACAGCCCCAGCTCCAGAACCTTCACACTGGTGCCCTTCACCATGGAGAACTGACACCTCAGACCGCATCTCTGCATTGCCTGCTCCACATATCTGAACGTGCTTGTAAACTGAACACCACCACCCCCCCACCCGCCACCACCCCCTGTAAAAGCACAGGTCTGTGCTGCTTATGGAATTCATTGCTCTCTCATCTCTTAAGAAACGGCTTATCTTCCTCAACGACCTCAAGTTACCTATTTTCTCTTCAGGCTGATCTATTTTAGAAATAAAAAAGGAAAGCAAGTAAGTCATCAGTGCAGTACAATAACAGTTGTACAAGGCAGGGCTTAAGAAGTTCTTAGACCTTGTGCAACTGCTCGGGTTTTGGAGAACATTGCATGTTCTAACACACCTAGATATGCATATATGCAGTTATAGAGGGGAGTCCCCAAAAGCATACTCTGTCCTACTGTCAGTAACTCTGAGGAAGAATTCAAGAACAGTGGTATCGGACTCTTTACTTGGCTTGTCTTCCTTGTGGTCTGGCTCTAAAGGTGGCAACTAAGCTCTCTCGGGCCTGCTCGCGGGGCTCACACATGCTGGTCAAAAGAACTGGGTCAGTCTTGTGCTCTACAATGTTGAAAGGACAGGTCTTCAGGTGCTCAGACATGGAAGTGACTTCATTAAACTCCCAGTTGTTGATTTTAGAGAAGAGGCTGCTGAATTGCCAGATCTGTTGGGAAAGATAGAAGTTCAAAGGTGAACATTGGGGCAGTACCCTCAGGCTAGCTTTATTTGAACAGTACAAGGAAATGCCTTCCTGTTTTTCCTGTTCTTAGCTTCCAGAGAGTGGTTCGTGGCTGCGGCAGACTTTTTGTTCATTTCTTCTCCAGCATGCAATTCCCAGTTCCCGCTTCCAACAGATAACCTTCCTAGCCAGCCACGCACAGTTGTGTTGGAATGACTGATACTAATCTGTTTATTGAACCCACCACACCACCACTAGCACCGAACATACACCCACCAGCTCTAGAATGGACACATGGTTCAAATCAGGACAATTAGTTTTAATGACTGAACTCCAGAACTCTTTTTTTTTTTTTTTTTGAGATATCAAGAAGCAGATTCTCTTTTTCCCTCTGTACTTGAACTGGGAAACTGCAGTTTCAGGAGTGACTGGTAGCACCCAGGAACCACCAAGGGAACACTATATCTTACAATGGAGCCACTACTGAAGAAGTAGAGATAAAAAAAATAGAAAGAAAAATATCAGTTGGGGGAATTTTCTTGAGTTACCAGATCAACCCTTACCTGAAGTTATTCCCTTTGGACTTTTTAGATATTTGGGTCCAATAAATTCTCTTTGCTGTTTATGCCACTTTAAGTTGGTTTTCTATTGCTTGAAACTAAACATATTGTTACATATAAGAAATCTTAGAACAAAAATTTTAGTAGAAATCTAGGAGTCTGGTACTCAAACACCGTCTGACCTTTCCACCTAGGATGTTGTGGCAAAGTCACTAGTTTTAAAATCTGGCTACAAGAGTAGGCATAACCTGATTCCCCTTCAATCTGACCACTTCACCCTCAGTTTCTTGTCATTGTTCCTATGTAAATAAAATGTTTCCTGGGATCTTACAAAAATTTCCTTTTTTACTTTAAAGAGCCATTTTAACTCCAGAAAGAAAATTTCCTTGGATTAAAGGATGCTCCAACTAAATTCTCTCTCTTTCATTCTGCAAAGAAATTAGTGTATCCCAAATTATAGGCAAGAGTGGACAGCAATCACTGAGTTGGGAACAAATGTGAGCCAAAAAATAATGGAATTTCTAGTATATAAGTGAAATTATTTGCATCAGGTTTTACAGAGGACAACATTAGGCAATTCTAGACTATACTATTCCTGAATGGCAGGGGCTTACTCTCATTTATGCTTATCCTCAGCACACCGTTGGTTGGCAGTCAGTATTTATTTAACATCTGGATATAGGCACCGATACATGAGAGAATCTCAACAATTCTTTGAAGAAGAATTGCTCAGGAAATAAATAATGTAAATATACAAGATGCTTTAGACATAAATAAGAAAAGTAGATGTAAACACCTGTAACTCCCCAATGCCAGTTTGCACACACCCACATATTGGGAAGAAACTCAACTGTAATGAAATTATTGACCTCAGTGGGCACATAAATTTATGGTGTGTATTACTAACATATTTACTATAAGAAAGGATGCTTAGGGCATTTTGGATACACTGAATTAGGAGTCCCACTTCTGTATGGTACAAGGTGACAGAAGTCATAGTACAGATAAGCAAGTATAAACTGACTGGGAAAAAGAAACACATTTAAAAAAATTTATAGCAGAGTTTTTTTTTGAAAAATTTAATAGGTATTTGAACTAGCAGAAATCAGTAGACCAAATTATTTTAGAATTTCAAAATGTGTTTAGCAAAGGCAAAAACTGTCTTTAAAAATTAGTTGACATGGGACTACAGGGAATTTGTTGGTGTACCGTGTCAATCAGAGCCCAAGCAGGAAACGGATGGCACACTCGGGTAATTTGAAGAGAATTTTAAAAAGGAATGATGTACAAATTGTGGACAAGGTTTAGGAAAGCCATAAGACATAGGGCAGTGCCTGGGCTGGTAAGAATCTGGAGTGTTACTACCCTAGGCCTGAAAGGGAAGAAGAGGGAGGTCATTGGACCTGAACGGGTCCTTGTGTGGAGAGAACCACCTGATATAGCTACCTTCAGTGGAGAGACACAGTCACTGCAAAGAGTCATGGAAGGAGAATACATGTCAGGAGGAAGCCAGAAGGAGAGAACTGTCAACTCCACTTTCCTCCCTCTCTCCCATCACCTGCTGATACAGTGCCATTAGGTAGTCTAACTGGAAGTCAGAAGGCAAAGAAGACAGTTGAGGCAGTCTGTGGAGATCAGCATCCTGGGGGACAGATCATGGTGAAGGCTGGAGAATGGATCATGTGAGCAAACAGAAGATATCCAGGACACATACATAGAGATAAACAGGCACTGCCATTTATTTGTATTGCCATTAAAATGTTTATAGGTCTGTCTTCCCTACTAGACTGACCTTCTTGAGCTCAAGAATTATGTCTTATTTCCAGGAACCTAGTATAATCCCAGTGCCTACTTGGCACATATAAAGCTCTTAAATATTTGTTCAGTGAATGAGTGTTTACTTGCCTTCTTGTGGACTCTCCAGGAGGTGCCTCCATGGGAATACCTCTTCTTCTTCCATTGCAGGAGGACCATCCCTCTCTCCTGTAATAAAGTGGCACAGATGTTCCTCATCAGTACAGACACCTGGGAGAGCTGGGACAGGCTGATGCTGTCCAAGAACCCAGCAATGTACTGCAAAATCTCCAAGGGCAGGCTGGTTAGAGAATTCTGGCTTTTTCTTCCATGGCCTGAGAGATGGTGGTTCTTCCTTCCTTCATTCAGTTCTGATGCAACCTCTGGCTTGATGGCAAAGGTCTCAAGCTCTTGACTGTAGATCACTTTTGCCTTTTGCCCTGGGGGACGGAAATGGTTTTGAATAAATGTACATCCCAAGTAGGCGAGGGGGCACCGATGCTGGAACCAGCCATCAAGACATGACTGAATGTCTGTGTGGACATTCTTGAAATGCAGAGGGAATTCGTCCCTTCTGAAGAATTTGCTGCAAGTGAAAGTGAAGGCAGAGCTGCTCTTGTTGTGTCTCCTGGTCACACACTCACTGTGGAGTTCCACATGGAGCCCCTCTGGGTTGGAAGCGGTTAGGTCAGCCAGCACTGTTTCAGAGGAAAACTGTTCTGGCTCAAAACTGTACGTCTGAGTAGCAAAATCCATGAACAGCCCATCAATGCTCCTGGATTCAGAGATGACATGACCTTTGAGTTCCCTTTCCAAAGCACACAGGAGGGTGGTCTTGATGAGGTCTGATTTGGGCAGGTCCTCCATGGAGATCCCTAAATCTGAAGTGTCTACCGCCTTGTGTTCACTTGGCTTACAACTCAACATGGCATCGCCAATGCGAGCCCGCTTCCCACAGTAGCTCACAGGAACTTTGAAGGTGTAAACAGTCTTCACTTCCTGAGCCTCAAGTTTGCCATAAACAAAGTCCTTTTCCTTAGGTGTACAAGCAGGCATTTGACCAAAGTGGATTAGCATCCTTCCATTGTGCACTAGATACATATTATAGTCCTTGACATCCACAGCTGTTTTCAGTCTTTCCAGAACACCATCCTGCCAAGGCGCAAGCCCTGTTGTCTCCACAGCTGCATGGCAGTCCTGCTGTTTCTGGTTTTCCTGCGCTACTATCCCTTTGGCAGTGTCCTCCCCCACCACATTATTGCCGTTGGAAATCTGCTCTTTCCCTGCGCCATCACTGTTTTTGCTTTCACAGCTCGCTGATGAGTTTGTTAAAGCAGAGGCTGTGTTCTCTTTGCTGAAAATATTTTCCCACTTGCTAAACTTGGTCAGGTCCATCCCTTCTTTGGTTTTGGCCAACATCTCACGTTCTTCTTGACTCAGCTCTGCCATCTCTCCTTTAGTGGCTGACAGAGAGCTATGGGGTACTAAACAAGCATTCACTCCACCCACCGCTCCTCCCATTTCCTCCCAGCTGACTTCTCCATTCATAGTAGGTTCCTCCTCAGTGGGCTCTCTAGTTTCTGGGAAAAGTTCTACCATTTTCAAAGATCTGAAAAGGACCTTCTGGTCCTGGAGGGCCAGGGCTGTGTCCAAACACTCCTCATTGGGGGTCTCCTTCATGATGTTCTCATGAAGGATTGTTTCTGTGTCCACGTTGGGCCAGCGGTTCCACTCCATGGAGCAGCAGACCACGCTGGCGGGGCACACTTGCAGGTGCTTGGCCAGCTTGTGGCGGGACATGGAAAGGGGGCAGCCATATTCGGAGTTGAGGCACGGAACCTGCTCTAAAGGGCACAGGAGCTCGTGCTCTGCCTCCTTGCACGTGTGGAAGGCGGCACCGCAGGACAGGTGGCAGTTTATTACTACGCAGGAGACATTGGGCTCCACAGGAACATGGCAGTGACGGTCGAAGCATGTCTCGCAATGCCTGTGCTGCGCAGGTGGAGGCCTGCGTGCCCTGCCCTGGAGACGCCAAAGGCAAAGGGAAAGAGAAAACAAGTGAGTGCTGGGAGAGAAGCTCTAGGTGTGCCTGTGACTGTGTTTTAATTGACTTATTTCCTGTTTGTACATGTTTCTTATAAGAACCTTGGAAAATATAAGAAATCATAGAGAAAAAACCAAAATCACTCATAATCCCACAATCCAGAAATAATAACTATAACCCTCTTTTCTGTATTGTCTGATAGTTTATTTTATGTATGTAGTAGAGGTGTTTAGAATAGGGAAAAAATGATGTTGAATGTAATGAAGTTCAGTGATGACAATCATTATTTTTCAGTTGTGGATTATGAGTGATTTATATTACACAGTTAATACTATGAATACAACTTTGTGTCCTGCTTTTTAATTTGCTATTATAACATGTTTTATTAATTATTCTCTACAAACTTTCCTCATAATGGCAGCGTGGCATTCCAGAATGAGAGTGCTGTCATTCATTTAACCAACTACCACCAGGAGACATGCTGGGAGGGCAGGGGCCATGTCTGCTTTTGTTCATATCTGCATCCCTGGCACCTGCCACTGAGCCAGGACCATTGTAGGTAATCAATAATATGCTGAATGATGAAATTGTTAGCCATTTAGATCATTGCTGCATTTGTTGCTTTTTTGTTTTTAAACATTTCTCAGGTCTCTCTCTGCCTTTTCCCTACTCTGTCGACTTCTTCCAGGTTTTATTCTAGCAACTCTGGTTTGGCAAAAAGCCAATAAACATCATCAAGCCATAAGGACAAGTGTGCCAGCTGATCAGGCTGCAGGCTGAATGAAGGAGACCTGGACCCCTAATGTGTAAAGATCCAGGAAGAACTTGGTACTTACCATAGCTTCCTAATTTCTTCTTGCTTTATACTGCTAAGGGAAAATAAAAATATGAATATGAATGATTCATAGTGAGAAAAGTATTTTGGTTATCTAGGTTAACAGGGGCCAAACAGACTTTGCAAACTCTCTAATTTAATTGCTTCCAGCACCCATTTTATAGTCAAGAAAATGGAAGCCAGAGAAGTTAAATAGCTTATTCAGGGATATATAGCAGCTAAGTGATGCAATCAGGTCCCAACCCAGGCCATCCTAGTCTATGGTCTTTTCACCGCCCCACACTGCCCTCTGAAGGGACATCTTACCAGCTATGGAATGTGTAACTTGCTTCTTACAACTTTTCTCCATCATCTACCAACAATTATCCTGAAATTTCTCCACCCCCTCCTCATGTGGTCCAAGTTACCCTTGTTACTAGCCCTCACTCCCATGGGGGCTTCATGTCTGTTTAAAAAGCAGCCTGATATGCAGCTTAGTCTGTGCAGTGTACAAGTGTCTGCGAAATAATCTATCACATGTCATTCGCTCTGGGGTATTCAGCTGTGCCATGGCTAGAGCAGGGGCCAAATCCCAAGGCCCCAGAAGCAGGCTAAGTGGGGACTCGGGCAAGCATAAGAGAAGATGCCCTGCTTTCAGGGGAATGCAGCTTCTTGGCTCTGGTCAGCTGATCCCATGCAGAATGTGTTGCCAGATCTTCTGATTTTTCCAGAGAAACCAGGGGTGCAGATTTTTGTGAGTGGTGGTACAGTGTAGTGTTAGGAGGCAGAGAGCATAGGATTCCACCCTGGCAATACAAGTCAGTAGCTGAGAGACCTTGGGAAAGTTTCTTAACCCCTTTGTTCATCAGTTTGCCATCTGTAAAGGGAGAATAATAATAGTACCTAGTTATTGTGAGGAGCAAATGAGCTCAGTGCAGTACCTGAAACTCTTAGAAGAGTACTCGTCTCATAGGAAGTCATCTATACATGTTTGCTATTATTATAGTATTTATATTTCATTATATTGCAAAATATTTTATTATATAATATATCAAGATAAAAAATCTTGGAATTTTGAATGCTGGCAAATAGTTAAAAAAAAAAAAAAGTCTATTTGGGCCAAGGAAAAATATGTATACAGCCTACATAGGACCTGTAGCTGCCAGTTTGCAACACCTGGCCTAGAGAATTTGTACTACAGTTTCAGTACTGTGCTAGTCTGGGAAGAATTTGGCACCCAAAAGTCAGCAGATGCAATATTTAAAATTTTTATTTTAATTTACTTTAGGGTTTGCCAATTCATTGTGAGTGAATTTTCCTTCAACTTAATTTTTTTTCAAATATACATAAAAGGAGAAAGAATATCTACAATAAACACTCAAATATCCTCTACCTAGATTTGACAATTGTCAACATTTGCCACTTTTGCTCCCTCCCTCCCTCTCTCCACACACACAATTCACACAATTTTTGGTTGAAACTCTTGAAAATAATTTGCTGATATCATGATATCATCCCTAAGTATTTCAACATGTATTTTCTAAGAATAAAGACATTTTATTTTATAATTACAATGACATTATCTTACCTAAGAAAACTTAAAATAATATTCTAATATCATGTAACATGTCATCTATATTTAAATTTGTCCAAATATTCCCCAAATGTCATATATGTTTTTAAAACTTTTGAAGCAAGATCCCTTTAACGTCAATTTATTACAGTTGGTTGGTAAGTGGATTTTGTTTGTTTGCTTTTTAAAGAGGAAAATCACTTTTTCTTTTTTTCTTTTTTGGAATTTAATTTTATGGTTGGTGTTTTTAGCCCCTTTAATCTTGGAAAGCCTCCCTCAACTTTTCTTTTTCAGATGGTACAGACTTGAATTTTAATGAAAATTATGTTCTGGTTCACTTCTGTATTCATTTGTTCATCCATTCCTTTAACAAGCATTTGTTGAGTACCCAGTACGTGCCAGTAGGTGAGCATGAGAGTCACCTGGAGTGCTTGTTAAAAGTGGTTCTTAAACAGTATTGTTCATCAGAATCAGCTGTGATGCTTGTGAAATTACAGATCTGCACTGTTCAATGTGGTGCCCCCCAGCCACATGTGGCTGTTAAAATTTAAATTGATCAAAATTAAATAAAATCAATAATTTAGTTTCTCAGGTATACTAGCTACATTTCAAGTGCTCAGTAGCCACATATGGTTAGTAGCCACTCTATTAGACAACACAGAATACAACATTTCCACCTTCATAGAAAGTTCTGTAACAACACTGCTATAGACGTTGGCTGCAGCCCTGACCTGATTGAGAGGTGTCCTGGAGTTTAAATTCTTTTTTTTTTTTTTAAGATTTTATTTATTCGTTTTAGAAGGGAAGGGAGGGAGAAAGAAAGGGAGAGAAACATTAATGTGTGGTTGCATCTTGCACACCCCCTACTAGGAACCTGACCTGGCCCACAACCCAGACATGTGCTCTGACTGAGAATCGAACTGGCAACCCTTTGGTTCACAGGCTGGTGCTCAATCCATTGAGCCATACCATCCAGGTGGAATTTAAATTCTTAACACATTCCCTATGCATTGGGGCTGCTGAGGGTAAAGGAAGATCATACCAGAGTGCTCTATACCCCTAACAATCAGCCTGAATCAGGAGGCAGATGAGAAGTTGCAAGCCAGAACATGAAACGGGGTCAGGGCCCAATAGAAGATAAATCAAGGTGTTAAAGCCAGAGAGGGAAATGGAGCAGAATAAGATTGGGCAGAAGATGTCTTTAAGGATTCAAGAGTCTAGCTACTGGATCTTTTAAAATAGAATTTAACATCCAGACCACTCCTGGGGGTAAATGTCCATTGTGGACTTACGGACTTGTGGAAATTCGTAAATTCTAGACTAAGGCATCTGGAATTATTTGGTACTTAATAAGGAGCCATTTGACAGTATAATTTGAGTGTCAACTAGTAGTAGTGGAGGGATGGAGTAGGAGGACCTAAAGGTAGAAACTGCTATGCAAAGAATGTGAGGGAAGTTTGGATGGGGAAGACTGATGACAGTAGAAATAGGTAAGATAAGGTAGATAGGAGACATTAAAAGGAAAATCAACTAACACTCTTATTCCTGACTGGTCATGGGAAAAGAAAGGAATCAAAGTTGATGCCAAGATTTTGAACCAAGAAGAGAGAACAGAGGGTATAACTCTAAGAAAAATAGAGTTCTGAAGATGAAATTGTTTGGGGAGGAAAGATAGATCTAGCACGTTTAATACAAGTGTTAGATTGTGGAGATGCAGATTTGAGAATCTGTAAGTGGAGAATTATTATCCACTTACAACTGAGAGAGGAAGCCATAACTGGGGAAGTAGCACAAAACAGAAATCTGAGCTTTGAAGTACATAACTGAATGTAACCACTTTGGGGACAATAGGAAGAAGCAGAGCCAGAGAAGAGACCGGGGAGTTAAGAGTCAACACTATGTGACCCAGATGTAAACAAAAGAAAGGTGAGCCACAGCCTCTAATGCTGCCGTGAGGTGGAGAAGAACAGCGATGACAATGTGGAATTCTTGCCAGAGCAAATGTGGCATTTCAGCTGTGCTGTGGGATCCTTGGCCATTTGAAATGCAGTGTTTGCTGGGAGGGAAGGGAAAGCCATTAAGCACACACTCCAGTGTCCCCAGGTCCTATGCCCTGGCTGGGAGAATGTGACCATCTGCTTTGTATTCATAAAATATATAATTAATAAAAATGGAGACTGGATGAGTCAGAGTCCCCTGCTGGGTTTTAGGCCGCAAAGAGGCAGACACAAATGGAATAAGGCTATGTGAAAAAGCTACCAGCACCAGAAATGTCCACCTTTGTATTTGCCTGCCTGGTTCTGTCACAAAGTTGAGCCCAGTTTCTGGGAAGGGAAAAGCAGGCCTGGCTAGTTCTGTGCTCTGTGTGTGTGTAGTGAGTACCCTGCCCCAGTAGCAGAGATGTGTCTGGCTGGTGGGACAGAGGTGATGAACTTGAAGCCCATTCATTTTTTATCCTTCAGCGTTATAAAGTACGATCCTTAAGAACAGTGTTACTGAAGCAGGAAACAGTTGTGGTGGAGACTTATTGCTCTCCATCTATTTGAAGTTACCATATTTTGCCATGTATAATGCATACTTTTTTTTTGCCTAACTTTGCGAGGGAAAAATAAGGATGTGCATTACACCTGGGTATAATGATTACATACCATGGGTATAATGATTACATACCCTGGATATAATAATCCTGTGTATAGTGCACACAAATTGTGGGTATGCATTATACATGGCAAAATACGGTTTTTGAAAATAACCCTTTAAGAGAGAAGAAAAACAATGCATGCAGACAATGAAGATGCTACTGTTTTGTTTTGGTTTTTTTTTAATGATTCTATTTAAAGATATTCTTCAAGGCTCTAGAGCTACACCAGTGACTTTGAGAGAGGACATGTGCTGAGCAAAAAGACACAGTGAGTAGAGAGAACTCTGGAGAAATTTTACACACACACACACACACACATATACCCATATGTGTGTGTGTGTATATGTAAATATAGCCTAACGGCATAAAAAAATCACATCTGAACCTTTTGTTGTATATCTAGGGGAAATTTTTCTGAGATAAAGGACAGTCCAAAATTCTTGACTGTCTAGTTCCTGCTGGGTAAGCAGAGTGACCAATGGCCCTGGTTGGCCTGAGACTCTCCTGGTTTTATCGCTGTAAGTCCCAAGTCCTAGGATGCCTCTAAATCCTTGGCAAAGCTGGACAGCTAACTGATCACCTTATTTGAAACCAGTTGCTATTGCCCCAAGATGATCACATTGGATATGCCATGGGTTGTCTTGGGGGATAAAATGCCTTGTTCTACTAACCTCTGTTTCGGTGCAGTGACTGGATCCTTATCCTCCGTGAGTTTGTCTGACTTTCCAAAACTGAGTGATCTCTCTGTGTTTTGGAAGTCATGAGAAAGAGAAATAAGATTTTAGTGCCTAACATGTGCTTTTTACATAACATCTCATTTAATCCTCACAATGACCAGATGAGGTAGGTATTACCATTTCTAGTTTACAGACCAGGATTCTGAAGTACAGAAAAAAGAAACAAGTAAAACCCCCAAAACAAACCAGAAAGACAAAAATCCCTGAGTTTATCTGGCTTCAAATTCTCTCCTCTTTGCTTGATCACACTGTGTCCCTCGGAGACCCGCAGGGGCATTGTGTGGTTTGTCCCACGATATCAGGGGAAAGGAAGCCCTTGAATGGAGCTTATCCGGGGAAGAGCCTCCCTCCTCCAGTTAAGGACACAGAGAGGTATCTGTGTGCATAATCTTTCCAAACTGTAGAGGAGCTGGATGCTCTTCATTAGGAAGCAACTTCATCCCTATGATGACTTTTTGGGGGATCCTCTTCTGGATCATGGCCCTACTGTGCCCCATCTGAATAGAGGAAATAAGATTATCCAAGTCCCATGGTTTGCATTTCAGGGACTATAAATGGGAGAGTGAAGTTTTGAGGGTTAAAAAACTGCCCTATGATATGGACTCTGAGATTTAAAATGAAACACTAAATCAAAGCATACAAATTATCAAAACTCTTCACTGTGAAAAAGTTGACAACATTCTATGCTTAAAACAATTGGTGCCATTTCCTCCTTCAGTTTCTGGGCCCTTCTGCTCGCTGTCAAATTCACGCTTCCTGTCTGAAAAGTCAGTGCATCCCCTCCTCTTAAAAATGAATTTCAGTCAAGTCTGTGGCCAAACACTGTCCCCAAAATATGTTTTAAAATTCTCCTGTCTGAAGGAGACAGTAGTTGATGTAATTTAGGTTTAGTAGTTCAAAGATCTACACAGAACTAGACTTTGCTGGTTGTACTGGATGCAGTCTGAGTGGAATACGAGTAGTTGAAAGGACCTGGTACATGAGTTTGAGGGATGAATATTTCTTTAAAGAAATAGGGAAGTATTTAGAACCTGGCAGGGGAAAAGAAACTTTATCGATGCAGGCTGTGGTGCTAGGTGGACCAGTCAGAAGGCAGTAAGTTAGTAAGTAAAGGTAAGGCAGCTAAAATAGTGGTCCTTAAAATGTGTGCTCAGACTAACAGGATCAGCATTATTGCCTGCGACCAATCAGAAATGTAAATTCCTGGGCCCTCCCGAATCAGACCTACTGAATCCAGCTGATTCTGTTGTAAGCTCAATTAGAAAATCACTGAGCTAGAAAATGCTTGGTACTATGCACCTAATGCAAAGGAACTACTGCCCACTTGGGTAGGAAGGCCTTGGAGAAAGATCTGAAAAGGCAGTGGGCATTTCCACCCATTTTCTTCCTCTCCACCACCACTGCCTGGTCTGAGCACCATCATCTCTCACCCCGTCAGGCGCAATAGCCTGATGCTCAGTCTCACTCCTCCCATCTTGTGCCCCAGAATCTATATTCACCAATAAAGAGAGTGACTTTAACAACTTTTAATACTAGGTCATTACTCCCACTTCACAATCTCTCATGGACCCCCACCACAAGGAATAAACTCTGAGGTCCTTATTTTGGCCCACAAAGCCCAGTGTCCTCTGCTTGCCTCTTTCATTTTTTTCTCTTTCCCTGGAGCACATGGCTCAAGCCTGTTGCTTAATCCTCTGTAGGGCCTTTCTGCTTGGCCTTCCCGCCAAGATTCTCCCCTTGCTCTATATTTGTGTTGTGGGCTCTTTCTTGCCATTTAAATTTCAGCTTACATGTTACCTTCACAAAGAGGCCTTATGTGAAGCCCCCAATATAAAGCAAATAAATGAATATTTTCACATATTAGCTAAGTAATTTTTGAGGACTTATTTAATTTCCCTAAGACTAATTTATTCATCCATAAAGCGTGGCTCATAATAACCCACAAGAGTGTGTGAGGATCAAATGAAATAAAGTAGGGGAAGCGTCTAATAGATGACGCAGGCACCTGTTAGTCATTCCTCTGTCGGGGAGCCCATTCTCATGGTCCTCTTCCCTGTCCAGGCCTTTCTTTCTGTTGCCTCACTTCCGCAGCTCTTGGCTGGCCTTTCAGTTTTCAGTTCTCCCTCACTCAAATGTATCTTACATACCACTGCCAGTTTAATAATCTTTTTTTAAAAAAATCATACCTTCTTTGAGAATGTGAATTCCCCCAAACCCCTTCCCCTTTTGGCCCCTGGTAATCAGTACAAAGCATTTGTTTCTTAGGAATTCAAATAGTACTGCATCAGCAGGAGTGCCATTTATTTATTTATGTATTTATTAGACTTTATTTTATTTTTTAAAGATTTTATTTCTTTATTTTTAGAGAGATGGGGAGGGAGACAGAGAGGGAGAGAAACATCAATGTGAGGTTATCTCTTGTGCAACCTCCCACTGGGGACCTGGACGGAAACCCAGGCATGTGCCCTGACTGGGAATCGAACTGGCTACCCTTTGATTTGCAGGCCAGCACTCAATTCACTGAGCCACACCAGCCAGGGCAGGGGTGCCTTTTAGAAGCCACAAAGGCAACAGGAGGGCATTTTTTTCCTAGGTTGAAGTTTGTAATTTAATTATTTGCTTACATTATGCTGCTCTTTATGGGGAGGGTAGGGAGATAGGAAGATCTCAACTGAGTCTCCACTTCTGTCTTGCTGATTGGTTGTGGGAGTCAGGACAACCTGAGAGAAATGTTGCTGTGAGGGTGTGAGTGGGGGAGAGATCCTGACAGAGCCACAGATGCAGCAGAAGTGCTCAGAGCAGGACAATGTTTTCCTGCAGTGAAAGGAGCTCTGACTGGAATATCAACAGAGCAAGGAGAGCAAATGCAAATGACCTCAGGGAAAGTGTGAACCAGTTTCTGAGGGAAGGAGAGTGAGTATAGCTAACACAGCTCCCAGCACTCAATTAACATTTACTGAATAGGATTAAGTGGAATGAAATTGAATAGAACCCCAAAGAAGGCAATATTTTGAAAGAGCAACCTCTTTCAAAGATAGCAATTTGAAACAAATTTAGGAGGAAAGTGTAATGATGTCAGATGTATGCTAATTTGGGGATTTTTTTTTTTTTAAGTAAGAAAAAGAAATGTTTTCAACTTTATTAGGTTAATGTAGCCTTAACTGAACGGAAAAGACTTCACAGGACTGGAGTTGCTCATAGACACTCTGCAACACTGCCAGAATAGTTTTCAGGGGTTGTGGTACTTGTTCAAAACCCTACAGACAAAAATCAGAAATGTGGATCAAGCGGTAACCAGAAAGCCCCTACGTGCATAGGAAGCACTTGAGCAATCTTTTTAAAGACTAATCTGGTAGGACTAGGGTGAGGCCTGAGAATCTTCCCACACAATAAGCTCTAGGCAATGCTGATGATTCAAGGACCTCACTTTGAAAGAAAAGGGCCTAATTTAACTTCATTTCCTACAAGAGCAAAGTGTCTTGCCCACACTCTTCAACTTGATGTTTTTCTGAGAGATTCTGTAGAAACCGGTGTCACACAGAGCTACCTGTGTGGTAGCGGCCAAGGGCATGTGGGCAACTTAGATGGGACCAAGGACAAAGAGGACAGAGCCTGGAAAAATGAGGAAGAGGTGGTGACTAAGTGTCGCTGGCCAAGAAAGTCATGAGAAGGCATATGGCAAGTATATTTAAGTCACTGACTCAAGAAAAAGAGAATGGGATTAACAGATAATAGTTTTAACATTCCTGACTATAATGTTAAAGTTAGTAGACAAACAGGGTTGATGTCAGGGAGATATTTTTAGGCAAGGGACCCTCTCAGCCTCCCTCACATGATGTCAGTGACTAACTATTTTGCTTTTTCATGGCAATAATTATTTATTCCTAAGCTTTAACTCCAGTGGAAGTGACAACATCAAAAGTTAAAGGTCAGAGATATTCTTTAACTCTTAACCTATTAAGCAGTCAATTAATTAGTTAATTTAATTATTAAATTAACAATTGTATTTTAATGATACATTATGAACCTTTTTTTCTACTACGGAGATATTTAATTCTAAGGAAAGAAAATGTATAATGTTAAACATTAAAGTAACCCCTCTTTGCTTCTTGAGATGTTAACATAACCAGTTGGCTGAAGACAAGGCCCACCTCTGCCCCACTGTCCTGGGCATCAGGGCTGCGAGTCCAGCACTTTCACTATGCCCTGAACACGTAACCGGCCTCCTACAAATCTGTTCAACCTCAGCATCTGCGGTTCTCCACCTATGCTAGAAATCTCTCTACCTTTAAACTTTCTGGTTATCTCATTAGCCAGTCAGTTCTCATATTTGCTGCTTATATGATTAGTATCAGTATTTTAAATCACCGTTTCTTTTGTATTGACCAAGAATGGATTACCTAGGGCTCACTATAAATCAGCCTGTCTTCTTGGTTACTCCTAAGCCAACACCCCCCAGTTTTGCTAGCAGAGAACCACAGCATACACCTTGAAGATCTTGGTGCCTTGGAAACCCTGACAAGACTCAATGCAATTAGGCATTCAATACGTAGTGCACTTACTTGTGCCTAGCAAACAGGCATATTTATAACCCAGAAACCCTTAGCAGAGTTATGGGATGCACCTGGAGCATAGAGAGGCCGGCAGGAGCCAGGAATTAGTACCTGGGTAGATCTCCTTTAACTTGGCATTGGTGGCTTTAGCCTGCGTGCTTCGGAGTTGTACAGAATCACTTTTTGCTGCATAAGCCACTTCCCAGTATGTCCTTAGCTGAACTCTAAACCATATAACACCAAAGCAAAGCTAAGAGGAAACAAGAAAATAAACACTGCTCCTTTATCTCTGCGAATTCTATGCAGTTACTCCAAAAGCTAGAAATAATCTAGCTACAGTTTAAAGCTTCCAGTACATTAAATATCATTAGTCATTTTACATTTGTCCCTCTGGATATGCAAGTTACAACTCTATAATAATTTATGGTCTGTATAAGTTTTGCAACTTGCAAAATACTTCCACTTCTATTCCATGGATGCATTTTGGATTCAAGAGCTCTGGGGTGTACAGAGTCATATTTAGGGAGTATTGTTAGGGAAAAACAGGTTTTAAACTCTGCAGGCAAAGTTTAAATAGCACATGCAGTAAATACAACTGTGGCACATTAACTGGTAGGTGACACAGGGGACGGAATTTAAACCACATGAGAATGACTTGCAGTTAACACAGCAAATGCTGATTGGTGAAAATATGACAGCATTTGGACCTTAAAATGAGAAATCCTGGGTCTAGTCTTCCATCTATTTCCTCACCACTCCCCTTCCTCAACTCTGCAGCCCCTCATCAGTCACTCTGGTTGATAGCAGAAGAAAACCTAAACTGTCAGAAAGCAGGTAATGTCTTCTTGCTCTAAGATTTTAGAGTTCAAAACGGAAATTTACATATGCTGAGTCTTATTCTCAGTATGAAACCCCCTCCCCCGCCCACATGTAACTAATTTGCTTAACAAGCTTCTTGCTCAGAGCAAAAAGTGATGAGCGGCTCCGCCTCAGTCTCCACATTCACCTCCCCAAATCACCCCAAATGTCTCCATGGTGCACCTGCTCAGGTCTGAGAAGCTTACCTTAATGTCATGGGCTGAGTCAGCATCTGCTGCACCTGTGTCCCGGATTGTGCGCAAGCAGGTCTCAGGAGGCGGCTGAAGGTGCATCAGCTGCACAGAACAGAGTTCTGTTGAGGAGGCAGGGAAAGGAGAGAAAACTCCAACAGGAATAGTTCAAGTGTTTCGAGGTTAAAAATAAAACTATATATCACAAGGGTCAATGTGACCAGGCTCAGCTTACTGATTTTTTTCTTTCCCCTGTATTTATCAACACTCGGTCTCTGTTGGAGTAGCATTTAGCAGGGAAAGCCAGAAGGGAAGTGAAGTTTCATATCAATGGGTTTTCTTTCCCTTGAGGAAGGAAGAAAACGCTTTTTAAGAAGGATCCTTTTCAAGGCTGGAGCAGCCTCCCAGACTCCTGTGCGTGCACTGGGCAGATCCAGCTGTGCTCACGGTGGCTGGTGGAATATTCAGGCTGTCGCTCTAATTATAACCATGCTTTTCACCTAAATCCACAACTCGCTGAAGCAGCAAATTGCGCAAGTGACATGCGGTCTTGTTTCTCTTTCTCCTATTTCTTGTCATGACAAGTAAGTGGCTGTCCTCTCCTGGCCCTCTTCTTTCCCAGGTGGTTGGAAAAGGGAAAGTTTGTAACTCATAAACACAGAGCAAGTCCAGTGTGAGAGAATTAGAAGCAGTAGGAGGCTTAGCTGTGGCTTACTCCAACTCCCTCTTTTTACAGATGAGAAGACTGAGGGTTAGAGAGTGTAAATTGTCCAAGGTCACACAACTTGCTCCAGCGGAACAGCCAGAGGAAAGACAGTTATTCTTATTCCCAGTCTGGTGGCCTTCGTTATCTCATCCTCCTCAGAGGAATGCATTCAGCTATCTTCGATGAAATCGGGTGCATTCAGGGTGGTGTGGCCGTAGACATATTTTAGCTATCTTCTGAGGAAAGAAAATATATAATCCTGGCTTGGCTAATTTCTGGTAGACTTGACCCGTCGTCTGTGGTTTCTCTCTCTGTGGTTTCAGTTAACCTGAAGTCAACTGTGCTCTGAAATATTAAATGGAAAATCCAGAAATAAACTGTTTTAAATTGCTGCTGTTCTGAGTGGCATGTTGAAATTTTGTGCTGTCCAGCTCCTTCCAACCTGGGATGCAAAGTTACCCTTCGTCCAGTGCATGGAAGCTGCACATCCTGCCTGCTAACCACTGGTAGCTGTCTTGGTTATCGGATGCCTGTCACAGCATCACAGTGCTTGCGCTCATATCATCCTAAACTTAAAACAATGGCTCCAAAGTGCAAGGGTAGTGATGCTGGCAATTAGGATATGCCAAAGAGAAGCCATAAAGTGCTTCCTTTAAGTGAAAAGGTACAATAAGATATTTTGAGAGAGACTACATTAAACATAATTGTTCTATTTTAATAGTAGCTGTTGTTGTTCATCTCTTACTGTGACTAATTTATAAATACAACTTTATCATAGGTATGGACAGTGTATGATGAGGTCTTTCCAGAAATTATCTGGCCATGTAATATGAAATATAGAGATGTTTATTGAGGAAGATATGAGATACAAGAAACATTGTACACAGGACAATGGTGCCTCAGTCCCTGTCAAAGTAGGCATCTTGGGACCTCACACAGTTCTCCTAATCGCCATCAGCAGCTACCCTGTTGTATTTTCCTAAATCTCATCAACAGTCTGAAATCTTTTCCCTTTCAAAGGTGTTATTAGTTTTGGGAAAAGCCAGAAGTCACAGGCAGCCAAATCTGGGCTGTAGTGGGGCTGAGTCACCTGGCTGGTTTGATGTTTTGCAAAAAACCTCTGCATGAGACATGATGCATGAGCAGGTGCATTGTTGTGATGAAGCTGCCAATCACCAGCTGCCCAGAGCTGCAGCCTTCTGAATCATCTGAATAGTTTCCACGGAGGAATGTTCAAGCTTAACGCAAAATTTGATTGCAGATTTGTTGCTCTACTCACTCAGTCATTTTGAATGTGACAGCCACACAGTACGCATGCTCACTCGATGGCATCCCCTGTCCCCACTGACTAGTACAGTGAAGTTGTCATTGTTCATGCATGCACATTCCAGTCCACTCTCCTTGGCTGCCAGGTTTCATCAATGTCACACAAACTGTTCTCGTTATATTAACAACGTCTGGACTTTTTCCAGACAGACCTTGCATATGTGACTTTGACCAAGTTACTTAACCACTCTCTACCTCAGTTTTCCCAGTTGTGAAATGAGGTTGATAATATTTAGTGTGACCACTTGTTGATGAACTAACACATTGATACACTGATATATGTAAAGCAAATAAATGATGTCTAGCATATACCAGTGTTCAACAATGCTATTCTTTGAATATATGGCTGAAAATAGGTGTGATAAATTCTGCTCTAATTAACAGACACTGAATTTCCCTTCCTGGATTTTTTTGTGCATATTCACAGGTAGGAAAAGGAGATTTACAGTTGTAATGCAGAGAAATAATACAATAAGTAATAAATATAATACAAAAATAAACTGTTTTACATACTTACAAATGTAAACCTACTTTTGCCCACCTCTGTATGTTCCTGTAGGTAAACTTTTTGGGGATGAGCAGCAAATAGCTGGAAATTACAGAAATTTTGTGTATGGATCCTATATCTTGAAATTTTGCTGTACTTGTTTATTAGTTATAGTGGTTTTCTTATGCATTCCTTATAATTTTCTATATACAAAATCATGCCATCTGTGAAGAGATATTTTTACTTCTTTATTTTTAATTTGGATGTCTTTTACTTTATTTTCTTTATTGCCAGAACTTCCAGACCTGTGTTGGACAAGAGTGGTGAGAAGGGCCATCCCTAACTTGTATTCCTAATCTTAGGGAAAAGGTACTTAGTTTTTTGTCATTAAGTGTGTATTACCTGTGGATGTTTTGTAGATAGCTTTTATCAAATTGAAGGAATTTGATAGTTTATCCTATCCTGTTGAGTGCCTTTATTATCAAAGGCTGTGGAGTTTGTCAAAAGCTTTTTCTGTGCCTATTGAAATGATCATGTGGTTTTTGTCCTTTATTCTATTAATATGGTGTATCATTGATAGATTTTGCGTGTTGAACCAACCTTCCATTCCTTGATAAACTCCACTTGGTCTGGTACATAATCCTTTTTACATGTTGCTGGATTCAGTATTCTACTGAATACTGTTGGGGGTTTTTGTATCTATATTCATAAGAAATATTAGTCTATAATTTCCTTGATGCCTTCGTTCAGTTTTGGTACTAGGGTAATACTGGTCTCATAGAATGACTCAGGGAATGTCCTCTTCTGTTTTTTGAAAGAGTTCATGAACAACTGGTGCTAATTCTGTAAACGTTTGGTAAAATTTAGCAGTAAAGCCATCGGCCTGGGCTTTTGTTTGTGGGGAGATTTTTGTTTTTGTTTTTGTTTACTAGGTCAATCTCTTTATTTGTTAAAGTTCTATTCACAATACTTCTATTTCTTGTTGAGTAAGAATTGGTATTTTGAGTCTCCTTAGGATTGTGTCAATTTCATCTGTTATCTAATTTATTATAAAACTTATAAAAGTTTTACAATTGTTCATAGTGTTCCTTTATAATGCTTTTTTATTTCTGTAAGATTTGTAGTTATGTCGCATCTTTCATTTCTGATTTTAGTAATTTGAGTCTTTGTTGTTGTTGTTGTTGTTAATATAGCTAAAGGCTTGTCGTTTACTGATCTTTTCAAAGAACTAGCTTTTGGTTTCATTGATATTCTCTATTGTTTTCCTATTCTCTATTTCACTTATTTCTGCTCTAGTCTTTATTTCCTTCCTTCTCTTTGCTTTTTGACTTAGTTTGTTCTTTTTCTATTTTCTTAAGGTGAAATGTTACTGATTTGAAGGTGAAAGTGTTGGGAACCGCCCTGCCTGGTTTCAGGAGTTGTAACCCACCCCCTCATGACTAAGGCTGAGTGAACGACCTTCAGACTGTAAGCCACTAAGGAGACAAAGCTTATCTCCCTGGCAGGAGCGCCACTTCTGCTTCATCCGTAACTGGCCCCCAATGCTTGGTCGGTTAGCCAATGACAGGTATGATTCCCTCAAGGGAGGGGCCGCCTAAGACAGGCACAACCACTTGGAAGGCCCTCAAGGAAGGACTCAGGGGGCTACAGCAAAGAGTGGGCGATGGACCCTCATCCCCTGGCTATCCTGACATAGCCTGAGTCCTCAATCCATCTGGGAGTTTTCCTTATCTCTTGGCTTCCTGGTCCTAATCCATTTAAGCCTGAAACTATGAAGGAGGGCGGTGCAGCCCTGTGCTGGCTAAGGCAGGCTCCCCAGGTGATTGGGCGCAAGAAAGAATTCGTAAAATCCTGTGAAACCTGCTTTGCTAAGAGTGCTCTCATTTAAATGATAAGGGTCCAAGCAGGAAATGAGTTTGTCTCCCAAAGTTTTGTGACCCTTAGCTGACAGACCCTGTCTCAGATTTAGCTTTCAGATTTCTTTGAAATGTTATCTATTGTTTGATCCTTGCCACCTGACAATGATTGATGAGCTTTACCTGTATTCCTGTGTGTTACGAACCTAATAAGTCATTGAGGAAGAAGGGGCTCTTGGCCCTTCTCCTTTGAGAATGGACACCTCTCCTCCCCAAGAAGATCATGTCTTGCTAGATTTATTCTCATCCATGGCAGACAGATGTCCTTATGGTCAAAAAATATTTTTAGTATATTATTGAATTATTTGAGTTTGTTATGATTTGTTTTGTGGTCTCGTATGTGGAAATTATATGCATGAAAAGAATGTCTATTCTCTACCAGCTGGATGCAGAAATCTACATACTTCTATTGAGCCAAGTTTACTGTGTAGTTAAAATCTTCTCTACCCATACAAAGTTTTTATGCATTTGACCTAGCAATTATTGTTAGATTAAAATTTTTCATTATGATTTTGTATTTAAGTTTCCCCAAGAACTTTGTTAATTTTTACTTTATATACTTTGGGAATATGCTGTTAAATGTATAAAGATTCAGAATTATAACATCTTTCAAGTTAATTGTTTCTTTTGTCCTTGCCTAATATACTTTTACTTCTAAGAGTCTCTTTCCTTAAAGTTTAACTTGACATATTAATACAATTATGCCAACTTCTTTTCTGTTTATGATTTGAGACCTTATTTTTGAAATATAGGCTTTTACAGCTACAAATTTCCTTCTAAGCACTGATTTAGCTTAATTCCAAAAGTTTTGGTATGTTGCATTTTTGTTTTCATTCATATCTGAGTATTCCCTAATCTTCCTGGTTCCTTCTTTACCCATTAGTTATTTAGGACTGTGGTTTTTAATATCCACATATTCGTGAATTTTACAAATTTTCTTCAGATATTGATTGCTAATTTCACTTCTTTGCGTTTGGAGAACATACTTTATATAATTTCAGTCCTTTTAAATTTATTATTTTATAGCCTCAAATGCCTTTTTCCCCAAAACATTACTATAACCTATATTCAAGTTTTGAAGTTTTCTTCACAGAAGTCTTATTTTCTCCATTTCTTCATTAATTCTTAGATACTCTATATTTTTAATGGAGAGATACTTATTTTTCCTTACGTTTCTTACTATGTATGGACTCATAATGTATTAAAACTAATCCATTGATGGTGATGGTGATTTCCTCTTAACTTTTGACTAGCCCCACCCCCGTTAGAAAACCCCGACATAAAGATTGGAAATAAAATATGAGTTCATAATCTAGCCCCACAAAAAGGCTGCTGATCCTCTTTTAAAAAATCTAAGATAGTTTTGGGAAGAGGAATTTTGGGGGTCTAACTGGCCATCTCAGGGACTAGGAAGGCCTCTTCCCAGGCAGAGTGGTGGGGTTGATTGTGTCATACTGAGCTATACTTGGAAAAAATCTCTAGTTTTTACAACATTTCTGTGGAAATCAAAGGAAAGAAGAGAGGCATATACAAGACACAAGAAGATACTTCTTCTATGAAATCTGGTATTTATTAGTACTTTGATCGGGGAAATTCAAAGTCCTCCATACTGAAGGGATTCTGGAATTCTAGGCTATCTCTTAGGCTGTAGGTAAAAAGGACTCATCTTGTGATACTGGTTGAGGTTTGCCCAGGTGATAGACCTAAAGCTGCATCAGCAAAGAATCTAAGAGAGGAACCGTTTTCTTCTAGTTGGAGTCTATGGGGGAGAGATACTGATACAGACAGTGGAAAGAAGTGCCGGGCATCTCATCCTCATCAGGAAAACTGTACAGTTCCATGATCTGCTCTATGTTATAAGCACCAGGGTACAAAGCAGGAACTGAGGCCACCAGCCTCTCCACCTGAGGATCTTGCGTTTGGCCATCACTTGTGGGACTCTCAGTGATGGTAGAATCCTGTGCCAAACTGGAAAGGCCCATGGGCTGAGGTGGAAGGGAGCTATAGAAATCTGAAACGGCAGGGAAAGAGTAAGGATTGGTTGATGTTGTGGGTGAGGTGGGCATAATCTTGGCAGGAATCTTCTGATTTGGTTGCTTTGGTGACAGCTGTTGCTGCTGCTTCCTCAGTTTGACTCGTCGGTTCCTGAACCAAGTCTGGGAGTTGGGGAAGAGGGGACATTACAGTCTGTTAATGGAACAGTTTGACGCTTCTCCTGCTGACAAAAGACAGATTATAACCCTCATGTCCTCTCCAAGTCGCCATGACACAGTTCTGGGAGAGCAGAGATGGGCATGAGTGGAGTTAATAGGGGGGCAGGGAGGGTCAGAACTGGGACCCCAAAGAAGGAAAGAAGGAAGGGTGGGGGGTGTGTGTTCAGAGGTTGTGTTGGGGGTTCAGAGAAAGGGTCCTGAACTCTGGAGAAGAGAAGCTAGTTCAGGGATCTAGGAGGAGGTACAGAATGTGCAATAAAGGATTTTTAAATGATTAGTTAGAAGGCCTTGCCCTGGCTGGTGTGGCTCAGTGGATTGAGTGCCAGCCTAAGAACCAAAATGTCACTGGTTTGATTCCCAGTCAGGGCACATGCCTGGCTTGCAGACCAGGTCCCCAGTTTGGGGGCATATGAGAGGCAACCAACATCTCTCACACATCAATGTTTCTCCCCTCCTGCCCTCTCTCCCTTCCCTTCTCTCTAAAAATAAATAAATAAAATCTTTAAAAAAAAAGAAAAGAAAAAAGAAGGCCTCTACAGTAAAGAATACTCCAAAAAAAATTTTGGGGGTCCCAGCAGACTTAGAGGTTGGGAGCAGTTATTTGGAGGGTTTTGCCTGAGGAGACCTTAAGTGAGGAGTCTGTCCTGACAAGAGTCCTCCTGTGTTTGAGCTCCATAGCACGAGACCTCTGGAGTTCTGATTCCAGTCCTACTTCCTATCAACTCTGTGATCCAGTCACTTTGCCCCTGGACTGTAGCTTCCCTCCTCTTTTAAACTTGATGATAGTGAGGCCAACATATGTGATTTGCTAGTTCAGTACTAGCACACGGTAGGTATTCAATGAATGAAATGTTATCATTGTCTTAACGGAGGGAATTTCCAGGCTGAATAGTAGAATGTGGTTTGGGTGGGGGTACCACGCATACCTCAGGGGATTGGACAGACCTTTATCGTTGACTCTGGTAGGTTGAGTTTCAAAGCGAGTTCCTTCTGGAGATTTTTATCTGGAAACATGGTGTAGCTAAATAGAGCCTCCAGTTGTTCGTGCTGCATCTGCATAAATGAGGTGCGTTTTTGGTGCTTCTTCCACGTTGCTGGAGAGCAGAGATGGAGAGGGGGTGGTTACGTTGACACTACCTCCTCTCCCCAAAACCATAGCCATGAGTTTCCCATGACTTTCCTCCAACCAGGCTTGGAATCGGAGAGATGGAGATCCCAGGCCTTGACTCTGAGAGGCTGAGCCCTAACTCACAGTGCTGTCCTGTTTTTGGAGATTTTAGTTTGTCTCTGCCGGGAAATGTTACCTCTTCGTTCTCTCTGTATGCAGTCTGTCTGCTCTGGAAACTGGCTCGCTTGAGTTTCAGTTTACCCTGCACTAAAAACAGAAAATCCTTTTTCTTATGTGCTCAGTCCGTCTACCTCACCTTAACCTCAGACAGTGGACAGTGGCTTCCCTCTTTGTCTCTTTCACACTTCGTCTCTTTTAGAAACTGGGAAGAAACCGCACGTCCCTGCAACTAAATATAACAAACTCTTCAGAACGGGTTTCCTCTCTACTTGTTTATTTGGGAACCCAGTCTATCACGATTGAGTGTTTTCTTTTTTACTTTCCAGGATTTCTGAAGCTCCATTCACTCCTTTGTGAAAAGGTTCATAAGAAATGAAGCATAACTAAATATGTGGAGGTGATTAAAAAATTACAGAATATTTTTAAATGGCGATGAGAGAAAAAGGAAATTTTTATAAATTTTCTAAGGAAATACAATCACCAAAATTTGCTTACGAAGAACTGCAACTGCAAACCTTGACCAGACTGATAACCACCGTGACTAACCACACAGGCTAGGTTATAGAATTTGAAGCAATGCTCTGCTCGTGCTCCTGTTATGTGTCCGTTTCAGTGAGAGGACGAAGGGTCTCCACTTGGGCCTTGCTTCTTATGTTTTAGGTCCGTAACACCAACACTAAAACCTGGCCGGATAGACACTATGAACAAACCATAGACTGATGCCGCCTATGAACATACAGAGTGGGGCAGAAGTAGGTTTACAGTTGTTAGTGTGGAAAATAACACATACAATAATTTATAAATAATAATACAAGAATAAATCACATTTTGCATACCCACAAGTGCAAATCTACTTTGCCCTACCCTGTATATAAAAATGACCTATATAAAATATATTGAACATAATCACATATTAAATATACATCTTTCTTTTTTTTAAAGATTTTTTTATTTTATCTTTAGAGGGGAAGGGAAGGAGAGAGGGAGAGAAATATCAATGTGTGGTTGCCTCTTGCATGTCCCCTGCTGGGAACTGGCCTGCAACCCAGGCATGTGCCCTGACTGGGAATCGAACCGCAATCCTTTGGTTCACAGGCCCGCACTCAATCCACTGAGCTACACCAGCCAGGGCAATATACATCTTTCTAAATAGATAGTACATAATTTATTTCTGAAATCCATATATATGTATTTGAGATCAAATATATATTAATTTATGCATATTAATTTTGTATTTACATTTTATAAAATTATCCCTTTCAAACAGTTTATATTTAGCTTACATAGCCATATCTTAATCAACAGTCTGAGCCTATTCTTTTAATTAAACAATATAGTTTTAACTGGCACATAATCTTTCCTTTCAAATAAGTTGTTTGTGATACAGCACTTTTGGAATATGCTTCTGGAATACTATTACTGGGAATTTTGTTTTAATTTATAAGAAATGTAACATTAAGATAACAGCTTTGTCCCAACACTCATCCTGTAGAAGTGTGTTTGTGATCTCTACATACTAGTTACTGCAGATTTAAAACAAGAAAGTGGTCTATTCATTTACTTAAATAAGTCGTATATGAAAATAGTACAAAACTGAAACCATCTTTGTTTCCCAGCTACCTAATTACTCTCCAGAGTTGTTTAGTAAAATACAGTAGCCACTACCCAGTAGGGTTGTCAAGGATAGGAAATGTGGCTAGTTCCACTGAGGTACTAAATTTTAACTTCATTAAAATTTAACTAATTTAAAGTTTTAAACTGATAAGTCCATCCAGTTATTAGGAAACTTTTTAGTATGCTAGGACAACTTGAGTTATGTGAATATACTTTTTCAAGTGTAAATTTTATAAACTCTAAATGCAGATTAAGTATCTCTGGTGCAAATTTAGCATATAGACCAAGATACTCTGTGAAGTATAAAGTTCTCATTGGATTTCAAAGTCTTAATGTGAATAAAATAATGTGAACTGTCTTACCAGACCATTTGTTGTCTGTTTAGCAAAAAATGTTACAGTTTAAAATGCTAAATTCCATATCATATACATGGTCTGATTTAATTATGCATTAAAAATGAAAGGTTATAAATTTATCCTCTATTTGTGAGTGCCTAAACACAGCATGTACAAGTAAAATAAATAAACAAAAAACTTATAGGTGATAAAAGGACAAGATTGATCTTTGTGTGTATTTTTAGCTTTTTATATACTCTTGAATCATATCAGCTTGAGTCTGTTTATTTGAAATATTCTTTTTTTCTTTTTTCTTTTTCTTTTTTTAAGTTTTATTTTAATTGTTGTTCAAGTACAGTTTTCTGTCTCTTACTCCCATTCCAGCCCACCCACCCATCCCTCCTCACCTCCCTCCCATTTACACCCCCCCTAGTTTTTGTCCATGTGTCCTTTGTATTTGTTCCTGTAATTATTATCTCTTTAAAAAAAAAGAAATATTCCCCTGACCTGTGCGACTCAGTTGGCTGGGTTCTGTCCCACAAAGCGAAAGGTCGTCTGTTTGACTCCTGGTCAGGGCACGTGCCTGGGTTGCAGGTCCAGTCCCTGTCTGTGCTCGAGGGAAGCAACTGATGGATGTTTCTCTCTCACTTTGATGTTTCTCTCCCTGTTTTTGTTCCTCCCTTCCCAGTTTCTCTAAAAATAAATAAATAAATAAATAACATCTAATTAAAAAAAGACAAATAGGATCTTTTTTAGTAAGACTGACAAGTTTTTGCATCTAAGCTTCATGCTCAGATATTGGTGTAATAACTAGTCTCCTGACAGGACAACTCCTTTCTTGTGTTTTTCAACCGGTTCTCAAGCTGTTGATTGGTTGTGATTTCCCACTTATCTGCACACACAGATGCAGAAGAAAGATAGCAGGAAATCATCAGGGTTTGAGAAGAGGAAAATTCCTAAAACATTGACAGATGCACACTGGAAAGTTCAGCAGACCATACTGAGAAAAGCAGCTGAGAAAAGATGGTTTCAGACACATCGTTGAAAGAATCCCTCCCCGGCAAAACTGCACCATGGGAGATGTTAAAGGATGTCCTTTAGGCAGGAGGAAAATAGGTATCTGATAAAGGACCTATACCTGGAGTATGTGATAAACTCTTACATCTCAAAGATGAGAAGATGGACATTCCAGTTAAAAATCTTTTAATATTAATGAAAACATATGAGTAGAATTTCATCAGAGAAGTTATATAAATGGGCATGTGGAGGAATGTGTAAAATTGAAACTCACATAGCAATTGGACATTGCTGGGGGGACTATAAAATGATACGGCAACTTTGGAAAATAGTTTGGCAGTTTCTTAAAAAGGTTAACATAAACTTATCATGTGACTTGGTGATTCCACTCCTAGGAATCCACCCAAGAGAAATGAGAACATTTATTCATGCAAGGACATAACTATTCAAAGAAGCGTTGTTCATGACAGCCCCTAACTGGTAGCAATCCAGGCCTCCTTGTTAAATGGATGTTTAACTGTAGTATATCCACATAATGGAATATCTTTCAGCAATCAGAGGAATGGGTTACTGATACATTTTAAAACATGAACAAACATTATGCTAAATGAGATACATGTTTGCTAAGATTAAATGACAGACTCATGGGAACTCATTATACTACTCTGTTTTTGTTTATATTAGCAATTTCTACATATTAAAATATTAAAAATAAGTAAATAAAATGTAATCTTTTTAACAATTATTTTTTCCAAAAGGAGACAGATCTGCCTGAGATAGAAGTGTCATGAGCAAGAATTACATTCACTACGGTGAGTGGCTGAAAAAGTGGAGTAGAGAGAGATTGGTAATGTCTGAATTATTTATGTTCAATAGTAGAAACTTTGCTTATTAAGTATACTTGTCTAGGAATATAATCATGAACAGGTTCCTTAAACTGTTCACCTCAGTTTCAACAAGCATTGAAAGTGAATGCTAAGAGTATCGACAACAGGATTTGTAAGTGTCTTGCATGAATGTATGGATGTCAGATATTAATTAATACACACAAAAGATTAGGATAATGTGTGGCACATCATATGTCAAATATAAATATTTTATTTTACCAATTTTATTTTAGAATATTTTTCACTGAAAATGAAGTCTTTATTTAAAGTTATAAGTTATATTTAGCCCTGACTGGTGTGGCTCAGTGGACTGAGTGCTGACCTGTGAACCAAAGGGTCACTGGTTTGATTCCCAGTCAGGGCACTTGCCTGGATTGTGGCCCAGGTCCTCAGTGGGGGGTGCATGAGAGGCAACTGCACACTGATGTTTCTCTCCTTCTCTTTCTCCTTCCCTTCCCCTATCTCTAAAAATGAGTAAATAAATAAATCAAGAAAAAAATAAAGTTATAAGCCATATTTAATATAGGCTAACAACCTTACTGCATTTTTGATACTTCACTGCTTATAATCCTACTGATCTTACAGTAATTAACCTCCTCAGTATATCAAGTGTAAGTCAGGAAAATATTACCAATTAAAGTAGTTCAATGGATTTATAGAAAAACAGATTTTTAAAACCATATTGTTAATTTTTATCTTCCTATATAATATGATATAGAAAATACACTCTCCTTTAAAACTCAAAAAATTAGTTTGGCCCTGTCTGGTGTAGCTCAGTGGATTGAGCACAAACTGTGAACCAAAGGGTCATGGGTTTGATTCCTAGTCAGGGCACATGCCTGCATTGTGGGCCAGCTCCCCAGTGGGGGCCATGTGAGAGGCAAGCATAAGTTGATGTTTCTCTCCCTCTCTTTCTCCTTCCTTTCTTCTCTCTCTAAAAATAAATAAATAGAATCTTTAAAAAATTTTCAAAATTGTAGTTTAGTGTATAACATACAAAGAGCAGAGTACAAAAAAATATATCAAACCTATTTTAGTGATTGCTTCGGAGAAGAAAGAAGGTAAAAGTGGTAAGTCCTGGCTGGGTTGCTCGGCTGGTTAGACCAGGGGTCCCCAACCCCTGGGAGTGAGTGAAGTTCACCTGAACTCTGCCTCCTATGCCCCCCACCTCGTCTTCCATGAAACCAGTTTCTGGTGCCAAAAAGGTTGGGGACTGCTGGGTTAGAGCATTGTCCCGACACACCATGGTTGTGGGTTCAATTACCAGTCAGGGCACATAAGAATCAATCAATGAATGCATAAATAAATGGAACAACAAATCAATGTTTCTTTCTCTCTCCTTTCTTCTCTCATTCTAAAAATCAATCAATAAAAAATTGTTTAAAAAAGACCAATGGGAGCATTTTTGGTGTACTTTTTGTTCTTTTGTCTAAAGTTCCTGAATTTTTTTCAGAACCATAAAGGTGAAATTGGTATCTTGATACTCATATCACACCCCTTGCAACCACAACTGAGTTTGTTAATGAGGCAACTTTTGGAAATCCCCTAGAGATTGGAGTGCTGCTTGCCAGAGAAACCAACCCTAATAAGAGGGTTGGCACTTTCAGCCCAGTCCCCAATTACTGGGGAAGTGAGAAGGGCTGTAGGTTGAATCAGTCACCAATAAGAAATGATTTAATCAATCATGCCTTTGTAATGAAACCTCCTCAAAATCCCAAAAGGACAGGGTTCAGACAGCTTCCAGGCTAGTAAACCAGAATGAACCCACAGGCTACCGAGCTGGGCCCAAACCCCATGTGCACAGACGTGGCTTTGTGTGGGACCCCATCCTCTGTATCTTCTTCATCCAGTGACTGATTTTTAGTCTTTAATATTTTTTGTAATAAGCCAGTAATCTAGTGAGTAAACAGATTTTCCGAGTTCTGTGAACTGCTCTAAAAAATTAATTGAACCCAAAGAGAGGGTCATGGGAACCTCTGATTTATAGCCAGTTGGTCAGAAGCTCAAGTGATACCTGGACTTGTGATTAGCAGCTGAGTGAGGGCAGTTTTCTGGGTCTGAGACCTTAACCTGTGGTCACTGACTCTATCTCTGGGTTGATATGGTCAGAATTGGTTTGAATTGTAGACATCTAGCTGGTGTCAAGAGAACTATTTGGTGTGGGGGGAAATCCACACATCGGAGTTGGTGTTAGAATTGTCTCCTACCTTGGATAAGGGGCTTTCTGTATTTCTGTCTATCTATGCTTCAGTCCTCTCCTGGAAAAAAAATTCTTACCTGCTCTATATTTTGTGTCCTTACCTGTCATAATTTGGTAAAGCATGGGCCAAAGGTAGTTGACCTTGATATGAAATTTATAACGTCCCCTTTTATGATGGGAATGTTTTTTGAATCAATTTTTGAAAAGAAGATGTAACAATAAATAGCTGTTTTAAGACCGATGCAATATATACAATTATAGGGCCCCCTGTGAGGAGGGCAGCAGTAAAGGAGGGGAGGACAAAGGAGAGTTATACTCACTGGGACCAGCTGGATTCTGTGGCATCACGTTCATTCTGGAATCATCCATGTGGTTCCGAAGGTCCGACTGGGGATTCTCCGGGGCCATTCTGTTCATCAGAGGCATTGACACATGGGATGACAAGCCTACATGAGAAAGAGGACCCTGTTGAAATCATTTATTCAATGGAAAGCAATCTTTTCTGGGAGCCTGGCCAGGCTCATTGTAACACAAATGAATTTAACCTCCAGAGTTTCTACCTCTCCTGGAAAATAATTTGCATTTATACCATAAAAAATACTGCACATGTATTAGTCAAAATTGAAAATTTGAAAACATTAAAAGAAATCCTGTGTCAAACCCACCCACACAGAAATCAGCACTAGAAGGACCCAATTTGCTTGGGGAAAGCATCGGAAGGCATTGGAATCCGAGAAAGATTGGAGCAAACGCCATTGTTCCCTCTCAAACCCCGCCCTACATCCAGCATCACAACCCAGTGACTGGGCTGCCCCGCCCTGGTGAACGCCTAAGGCTCCACCCCTCACTACGTAACAGCTGCGACCAGACCAAAAACAAACAAACGAAAAACCTCAAAACCAAAAATGGCTCAAATGGGAGAGCAGATCAAAGCCCCAGAGCTAATTTATCTAAGCGGCCAAGAGATAGCCAACTTATCACATGTACAGCTCAAAGCACTGGTAGCCAACCTATCAGATGCAGTTCAAAGAACTGGTGATTAGGAAGCTCACAGAATTGGTTGATTTTGGTCACAAATTAGATGAAAAAATGAAGGCTACACTAAGCAAAATGAAGGAAAATACACGGGGAACCAATAGTGATGGGAGAAAAACTGGGACTCAAATCAATGGAATGGACCAGAAAGAAGAAAGAAACAACCCAACAGAAAACAAGGAAGAAACAAGAATTCAAAAAAATGAGGAGAGGCTTAGGAACCTCCAGGACATCTTTAAACATCCGAATTATAGGGGTACCGGAAGGGGAAGAGGAAGAGCAACAAGTGGAAAACTTATTTGTACAAATAAGAAAGGAGAACTTCCTCAATCTGGCAAAGGAAACAGACTTCCAGGAAGTCCAGGAAGCTCAGAGAGTCCCAAAGAAGTTGGACCCAAGGAGGAACACACCAAGGCACATCATCATTACATTAGCCAAGATTAAAATGAAGGAGAGAATTCTAGAAGCAGCCAGGGATAAGGGGACAGTCACCTACAAAGGAGTTCCCATCAGACTGTCAGCTGATTTCTCAAAAGAGACCTTGCAGGCAAGAACGGGCTGGAAAGAAGTATTCCAAGTCATGAAAGGCAAGGACCTACGTCCAAGATTGCTCTATCCAGCAATGCTGTCATTTAGAATGGAAGGGAAGATAAAGTGCTTCTCAGATAAGGTCAAGTTAAAGGAGTTCATTATCACCAAGCCCTTATTATATGAAATGTTAAAGGGACTTATCTAAGAAAAAGAAGATAAAAAATAGGACAGGAAAAAGACAGCAAACTCACAGATATTAACAACCACACCTAAAACAAAAGCAAACTAAGCAAACAGCTAGAACAAGAACAGAAACACAGAAATGGAGATCACATGGAGGGTTAGCAACAGGGGAGTGGGAGGAGGAGAGAGGGGGGAAAGGTACAGGGAATAAGTAGCATAGACAGTGGGTAGAAAATAGACAGGGGGAGGGCAAGAATAGTGTGGGAAAAGTAGAAGCTAAAGAAGTTATGACACATGGACATGAAGTAAAGGGGGGGAATGTGGGTGGGAGGGGGTGTGCAGGGTGGAGGTGAATGATGGGGGAGAAATGGGACAACTGTAGTAGCAAAATCAATAAAATATAATTAAAAAAAGATATTCTGTGTCAATAGTTTTGTGACAGAGTAAGGGGCTATTTTCTTTAATGAGATTGTTGAAACACAGTTTATACATGAAAAAATACATACATTAGATAAAATGACCACAGATTTTCTCATCAGAAACCAAGACAGTTGGTGGAACAAAATTTTTAAAATGTTGAAAGTAAAGCGCTGTCAACTCAGAATTCTGTATCCAGAGAAAGTATCTTTCAGGAATGAAGATGAAATGATGACATTCTCAGATAAGGGAAACTATAAGAATCTGTGACCAGTAGTCCTATTCTGCAGAAATGTTAAAGGAATTTCTTCAGGCTGAAGGGACATGGTGCAGGAGGGAAAGGCGCAACGTCAGGAATGAAGAAAGATCCATAAGAAAGGGCAGATATCTAAATATCTGGTTATATGTAGTAGACTAATTTTCTTTTCTAAGTTATTTGAAATATATGTGAATGTTGAAAGCAAGAATTATCACATTTTATAGTGTTTTGTTTTTCTTTTTTTACTTTTAGTTTTGCAATCATTAGATTCACAGAGGTTGCAAAAAACAAAACAAAAAAACCCCACCATTCGCAAGAGAGCACAGGCAGGTCCTACGCACCCTTCATTCTGCCTCTCCCAGTGGTGACGTCTGGCATAACTGCAGTGCACTATCAAAACCAGCAAAAGGACACTGGCACACTCCGTAAAGCTCATTCACATTTCACCAACCACGTTGCCCAATTTGGACTGCAGGGTGGATGGTCTCGGATGCTTCTACCCAGCCTTCCCTTCTCCGTCACCGAGGGTCAGGTTTGTGTTGGGGTCCAAGAGCTTTTCCAGCCTCCCCCGAGTTCTTCCCCATTTTCTTTTTAGGCATTTCCTCTAATAAAATCCTTGCAGGTTTGTTTAATCTTGTCTTGACATCTGCTTCTTAGAGGACCCAGACTAAGTCACCCAATCTTGTTACCAGTTAATCCATCCTGGAAAATGGGATTCAGCCTACCCCAGAGGCACTTGGAATTCATTTGACTGTGGAAACAGTCCTGCTTCAAGGACTGTGTGCCCCCAGGAGGTGGGAGTGAAACTGGAGGGGAGAGAGAGGGTTGTTGCACTCACTGTGATCCACTTTGTCTTGTTGTATCTTGTCAGTGCTGTGATCACTTGTGTAGAAGAAAAAAGAGTAGGTCTGGGGAGTCCCAGGGGCTCTTCTGTTCATCTGGGCACCAGAGAACAGCATTGGTGGGTCTGTGGAATAGAACAGAGGGGTGGAGAGTGATGAGCTCATCCATTTTTGGGGATGCAATGTATTCAAGGCCACTGGGGTTTGAATCCCCGGTCACTCACATAGTACCTCTGGGAATTTAAAGGAAAAGTGACTTCACCTTCCTAAGCCTATTATCTCAGCTGAAAAATAATTATAATCTCTACCTCACAAGGCTACAGTGAGGATTCACTGAGAGCCTAACTATAGGGGAGAGGGGAGGGAATTTCAGGGGGAAAAGGGAAGGGTTTATAGGAACAAGTATAAAGGACACATGAGCAAAAACTGGGGGGAGGTGGAAATGGGAGGGAGGTGGGGAGGGCTGGGGGGGTTGGCTGGGATGGGAGTAAAAAGATAGAAAACAGTACTTAAACTGTAATTAAATTAAAATTTTTTTTTTAAATTCCCAGTTTACAAAAAAAAAAAAAATAAGAGAGAGGGAGCCTAACTGTAAATCACAAAGCTTGTTGCAGTATGATGCTCAAGGGATGGGGTCTGCTGTTATTGAAAAAAGTGATTCAGATCATGTAACTGGGCAGCTCGGAACCCTTACACACCTCCTCAGCGCAGGGAGGACAAATCCCACATCCTCACTGAGCCTGGCCTAGGGAGCCTGGAAACAGGCAGTGCGGCCTGGCAGTGCAGTAGGCCCAGGAAAAAGCAGCTTGAGCCCCTTCATTGAGTTCTTTGCCTTTTGAACTTTAGTGGGTATACAGATCACCCAAGGATCTTGTTAAAATACAGATCCTGATTCAAAAGATCTGGAGTAGGGCTTGAGATCCTGCATTTCTAATGAGCTCCCAGATGATGCTAATATTACTGCTCTACAAATAAGACTTTGAGTAGCAAGGATTTATAAAGGCCTCTCTCAATACAGATGAATCTTGAGAATATCATGCTAAGCGAAATAAGTCAGAAAAGTCAAGAACCATATGGTTTCTTTCATATGTAGGAAATAAAACTGAAAGTAACAAATGGACAATCAAGAAAAACAAACACAAACTCACAGACACAGACAACAGTGTGGTAGTTACCAGAGGGAAGGGGGTGGGGGGAGCAGTAAAGAGTAAAGGGGGTCAAATATATGGTGACAGAAAATTTGACTTTGGGTGGTGGGCACACAATGCCATATACAGATGATGTGTTATAGAACTGTACACTTGAAACCTATATAATCTTATTAACCAATGTTGCCCCCATAGATTTAATTTTAAAACAATGAACAAAAATAAATAAAAGGGCCTCTCTCTGGCTGTCTGTATGCGCCCCTCCCCACGGGGCATGAGTCTGCAAGACAAAAGTGTCACAGCCCCTAGAATCCTTGTCCACTTTTCAGTCACACTCCACAGACCAGAGACTGCAGGATCTTCTGCCAAATGGCTCTGAGCATACGGAGCTGGTCCCCTGAGTTCACATCCCTGAGTGGAGAAGGGGCTATCCATGTGGACTTCCGCCCTGGCCCAAGGGGGCTGTTGATCAAGGGGCATCAACAGACACTGGGCTTTGGGCACGGAGAGGGGGTGAGAACGATGGCGGAGTGGCTGTGGCGAGCTCTCCCTCCACTGCCACGTTCCCATGCGGGACTTTAACAGTGTCAAGAATTCAAAATCTGAATCTTGGCTTCCTGGAAGATACTCTTGTCAAGGTGGGCAGGTAGAACATACTTTAACAGTTTGGTAGCTTGATTTACAACTTTGAAATACTTCTGGTGTATGGTACGTGGGCACTCATTTGTATTTGCTTCTTGGCCTCGACAGTGGCACCTTCTGGGCACCCCTCTCTTGGCGGTCTGTGTTCTGGCTGCACTGGGTCGCCTTCAATTCTGAACGAGTCATCAGCTGCCTGCTTCAGGTGTTTGTACGTGAATCACCCCACTGTTCTGTCCTATTTGACAACCACTCAATACCCACCCGCCTATCTTTCCTCAGTTTAAACAACACTAACTTTGGAAGCTATCCTTTCTTCCCAGGTTACTTCACAATGTTCTCTTAGCTCTTAGTACTATCTGGCTTCCCTTCGAGGAGCAAGAACAATTTTAGTCACCCATTTATTTGTCTGTTCTTTATTGTCCCTTTATTATACCTTTGGAAACAGTTGACTATGGGAAGTGATGTGTCGATGGGAGGAGACAATAGAGAACAGACAAATAAATGGGCAATAAATTGCTTTTATTTGAAAAGAGTTTACATGAGTGAGACAGAGAAACTGAGAGAGACAGAGAGAGATAATTACTGTGAAAGTTTGGATAACCGAGGGCTGCAGTTCTCTGAGCGGGCTCTGAAGGCCCCTGGAGTTTCCTAAGATCTTTTTATGGGGTTCATAAGGTCAAAGTTGTCTTCCTAACATTAAGATGTTTGCTTTTTAACACTCATTCTGTGAGGAATGTCCAGTGGAATACATTTAGAAAAGCATAACTAAGTAAACCAGTATTTTGAAAAAAACAAAACAAAACAACAAAAAAAACCAGTGTGATGTTACAAAATCATGTGTGGATAAAAGATCCACTCGAAGTGCAAGGCAGACAGTGGATTTTAATGTGACAAATTATGAAAGTTCATTGATATAATTTCAAATTTCCAGTAGCAACTAATATGTGAGAAATTAGCACTTCCTGAGATTGTTTTAGTCTTAAAGACTATTCACAATTATCACGAGGGCTATTAGCATACTCTTTTATTTTCTGACACTATGTCTGTGTAAGGCCAGATTTCAAGATGATCTGCATAAGGCTAGTTTCAACAATATATTACAAAAGATGAGTGGAAAAGTGGAAGGGGATTCTGCTGTCTACTATTAAGCCAGATAAAGTTCCTATAATGTAAAATGTTGACATCCTTCTCACTATTTTTTCTATATGGAATATATAATTAACATGCCCTGGCTGGTGTGGCTCAGTGGATTGAGCACCAGCCTGCGAACTAAAGGGTTGCCGGTTCAATTCCCAGTCAGGGCACATGCCTGGGTTGCAGGCCAGGTCCCCACCACATATTGATGTTTCTCTCCCTCTCTTTCTCCCTCCCTTCCTATCTCTGAAAATAAACAAAATCTTTTTTTAAAGAAACTATAGTTAACATATAATGCATTTATCATTTTATTTTGAGTGAATAAGTATTTTTTAATTTGTCAATTTTAATTTTTAATGTGGTAAATGACTGTAGATACAACTTACAAAAACAAAAGCTCTTTGGAGCCCTCCATTTTTTAAGAATGTAAAGGGGTTGAGAACAAAAAGTTTGAAAAGCAGTAACAGAGGATGAGCCAGGGCCTGACATTTAATCGAAGAGAAATTAAACTCAGCTAAGCATCTGCTCTTCAATATAATTCTCAGAGTAAATGCAGTAATTAATGATACAGTGAAATACAATAACAGTATTAAAATGTTATACAAAAATAATAACATTTGGAGATGTTTTCCATGTGTCAGACATCTAAGTGTTTCATAAACATGATTCATTTAGCCCTCAACAAACACGTGGGGTAAAGTACCATTGTTATCCTGACTCTTACAGATGAAGCGAAGTAAGCTCTTCAAGTCTGAGCTGATAAGAGTAGCATAACTGGGAATGAAATTGTTCTCACTGACCCCTGTATACACTAACCCCTGCCCCATTTCCTAGGAGGGGCATTGAGAGTTCACATCTTAAATTAGCTTATGAAACAAACAGAAAAGCGTGTTTCAAATGAACTCAGGTGTTTTCTGGGATCACGGCTATGAAGGGTACAAGACAGTAGGGACACCGCATTTACTCAGCAAGTATTTGTCTACCTCCCACAAGCGGGCACTTATTTATGTCTGGTGATTCTGCAGTAAATAAAACACAGAAATTCCTGCCATGATGGAGCTCCTACTGAGGGTAGTGCAAGGTCAGGCCAGCACCGACGAGGAAAGGATGGGAACCCTACAAAGCAGACACCAACCCAGTGTAACAGGAATCTCACATTTACCCCTCAACTTCATTGAGGCAATCGGACCCTCCTCCCTGAATTCACAAACCTCTCTCTAGCACCTCCCTCATTTGGAATGGAGCCAAGTGATTTGCATCCTTTAATCTTGGTCCTTTGAGCTTTTGAATCCTTTTTGGCCACTTAAACCCCACATTCTGCACCACTATCAGCTCCCCAACCCATGCTTACCTGTCAGGAATCCCCTCCGAGTACCCATTTTCAAGACTGCTGGATGTGTCTCTCTGGAAATGCAGTTTCTTTAGTGTCTCCCTGCAGTGAAACACCGTGTATTTAAATGTAAAATTGGATACAATCAGATCCTCCCACCACTGGGACCCACCCCTCATGCCCCACCCTTCATCCTTGTCAATCGTTGATTTATTTAGTAAAAGTATGCTTAGAGACTAATATCACTGTTGCTGGAAATAGAGTCACTTTTCTTTTTATACTCAAACTCCCTACCTTTGACCAGCCCTTTAAGCTGGCTCCTCATCCTTTGGATACCACCACCTCTTTATTTCACTTCTTACTCTTGCCTGTTATTTCTTGGTATAGGTGAATCTCTTTAAAAAGGAAATCCAATTTGAACATTTTAAATGTGGATTAAGTCTGTTTATGCATAATAGGATAATAATAAGTAATACATTTAGACTGATCTGTTTCTTTTTCTCTTTTTTCAAATTATAAGAAAAAGTTTATTTAGAAAGTTACAGAGGTGGTAAAAGTGAGCCACCTGGGCTGTGAAGGCTCAGGAAACCAGTTACAGGAGCAAAAAAAGAGGCCTTGGAGTTTAGGGGAGAGAAAGGCAAAGGTAATGCCTGGGGGCTGGGAGTGGAAGGCGGGGCCTGCACCCGAGAGGGAAAGCAGCCTAGACTTATTTTTACTTCCTTTGTGAGTTTTTTTCCCCCACTTTCCCAGCCTTCCGTAGCAATGGTTGCACTTTGTTCCCTTCCCCTCTCCCACATGGCATATTAATTATATGCAAGATTTAAAGTTACTATTTTTTACGTACATCCTCAATTTTGATAATTCAAAAATTTCCATCAGTTTCTCTATCCTTCTCCTGAACAATACAATGATCTTTGAATTTTTAACAGTGAATACCCCATCTTCAGGCTTTTATGTTATTCTTGTCTACTATTTTATTTTATTTTTTATTTATTTATTTTTAAATATTTTATTTATTTATCTTTAGAGTGGAAGGGAAGGAGAGAGGGAGAGAAATATCAATGTGTGGTTGCCTCTCATGCGTCCCCTGCCGGGAACTGGCCTGCAACCCAGGCATGTGCCCTAGACTGGGAATCGAACCTCGAACCAAACCGCAGGCCCACGCTCAATCCACTAAGCTACACCAGCCAGGGCTTCTTGTCTACTATTTTAGATCAAAGTTGCTTTTATGTCCCTAAAAGTCATTGTTATGCCCTGGCTGGTGTAGCTCAGTGGATTGAGCGCGGGCCTGTGAACCAAGGGATCACGGTTTGATTCCCAGTCAGGGCACATGCCTGGGTTGCAGGCCAGTTCCTGGCAGGGGACACATGAGAAGCAACCATACATTGATGTTTCTCTCCTTCTCTCCTTCCCTTCCCCTCTAAAGATAAATAAATAAAATGTTTAAAA